>CM056501.1:3026953-3241953 GCA_029783415.1 Anisodus acutangulus
GAATCTCTAAGAACTTGATTTTGTGCAATGTCTGGTCGTTGAAACTCCGAAAAGGGGTCTTACATAGAATCATTTGGATAGCATATCGATTTTCTTATATGGGCTTCATTTATTCCTCACCATTACACATCTTCATCTATTTGAAAGTCAAAGTATTCCACCATTATTTGTTCCTGAGCTCTTGATCTTAGATTTAGCGAATCCGTTCAGTCCTATTAAATATGAGGACAAATCAAGCAACTCTTATAGATAGACGAGATAGGAAGGAAGAACCACTAATAGCATTTGCAGCTGCATCTTTTCGATCGATAAACAAGTTGCGCTTACTTCTTCCTTCAACCCTGAAAAGAGCATATGCATCCCTAGATTCTCTCCATCTCAGAAGTGGATTCCCATGCAAGGGTACTTGAGTAGTTTGTCAATTCATGCACGCTCTCACCACCGTACATCTCCAGGCTGTAGCATATTACGGTATCTGAATGTTTCTCTTGGCTTTGAGTTCGGAGAGGATATTCGTATAAATATCTTGGATCTTATTATCTTCGTATCAATAGTTTTCTATTCTAAATAGAAAGAAAGTTAAATTTGTCTAAATATATATATATATGTTGGTTAGTTATTCATTGTTGCAAGTCCTTCTATTCAGATTTCTATTGTGATTGTCATTCTGAGGATTTATCGGCCTAGATAGTTATATGTTCAGGTTATGATACACATATGATACACTCAGGCTGTTCAGGCACAGGGTGTCGGCCACACACCATCAAAGTTAAGGTGTGACAAACTTGGTATCAGAGCAGGTTTGTCATAGGGAGTCTACAAGATATATCTAGTAGACTTTTATTTATGGTGTGTTATGCCCACACTTATAGAAATGAGGCTATAGGGCATTGAGGATGGCTACATTCCTTCTTGATCTAGATCATGTAATAGAGATGAAGCGTAAGTGTTAAAATCCTAATCTTTTTCATGTATATAGTTTCAACGATGCCTATGACTAGAAGGTGTGCTAGTAAGGTACTACCTACTAACATGGGACAATAGGAGCATAAGGATGAGGCTTTCTTTCAGGCCTCAACGACACCAACTCCACCACATCTAGAGAAGCTTTGGGGAGCTGATATACCTCAAGTTCCTCTCCAGGTTGCTCCTAAGTAGGATCTTGATATGCGGAGCACTGTGCATTTATTGACTCAATTAGTGGCCGCTAAGGCCAGCGTCAGACTACTTGTCCTTTTGATAAAGCGGTTAGTGCAAGAGTCTAGGACTTCATCAACCTGGACCCTCCGATATTCACTAGATCAGTCCCGAACACAAACTCGCAGAACTTTTGGATCAGATGCAGGAGACTTTGCGGGTAATACATGCCACTGATATTGAATCATATGAGCTAACTTCTTATAGATTACTGGATGTCGTTTTAGTGTGGTACGAGTTATGAGAGCAGTCTGTGGAGCTCCATGACCCATCAACCGTATGTAGAGATCTTTCTATGGCTTTCCTATAGAATTATCTGTCGGTCAAACTTCGATGGGCCAGACAAGATAGATTTTTACGTCTTGAATAGGGTAATATGAGTGTACAGAAATACAGTTTGCAGTTTAACTCGTTCTCTAGATATTCTCCTTAATTGTAGCTGAGATAAGTGATCGGGTGCATCAGTTTGTTAACAGTTTGGGACCACACTTGGTTAATAAGTGTACTATAGCTTCTCTGAATTCGGGTATGGATATCTCTAGAATCTAGGCTTATGCACAAAATCTGAATTATCATAAGAGAAAGCAGTGAGTTGATCAAGAGTATGATAGGGGCCAATATAAGAGGGCCAGGTCTGCAGGTGATACATGATAGTTCAGATGTGGGTTTAGGCCACAGTTTCCTAGGTGCCCATCCTATTCGACAGCCAGTGCACTACCACAGTTTCAGTGCCAGTGTCGTGATCTATATACTTATTCTGGTCAGGGTTAGAGTTCACAGCGTTAGGCCTACAGTATATAGGATATTCTAGCCAGATGAGTCCTTCCTTGCCTTATTGTGATTGATGTGGTAGAGCCTTTGTTGTGAAATGCCTTTAAGGTTCAAAATTGTGTTATTCTTGCGGACAACCCGATTATGTTATGTGGAATTATTTGATGAGAGGTGAAGGTGGTATGGCATATCCCACTGGATCTATAGTTATTTTTTCTTTATTTGTATGCCATTCTGGGAAAGGTACTCAGATAGGCCGGTAGAGGTAGAGTTAGAGATGAAGCGTCTTGCTTGGGCGGTCATCAGAACAGTATAAATGCGTTGGCTAGCCAACAGGACTAAGAGTCATCTCCTGATGTTGTCATAGGAATATTATTTGTGTCTTCTCTTGATGTGTAAACATTGATAGACCCAGACTCCATTTTATCATAAATTACTCATTTTATTGCTGGCAAGATTGGTGGAGAGTCTAAGTCATTAAGTAGACCATTTGTGGTATCTATGCTGGTTAGCGAGTCAGTGATTGTTAGATGGGTATATCGGAGTTGTGAGGTAGTGATCTGTAATCGTCATACTCTAACTGACTTAAATGAATTAGAGATAGATGATTTTGATGTCATTATAAGTATGGATTGGTTAGCCTCTTGTTATGCTAATGTGGATTATTGGATGAAGGTTATTCATTTTAATTTTCCAAGCGAACCCATTATAGAATGGAAGGGTAATGCAACAACACCTAAAGGAGGTTTATTTCCAACCTTAAGGCACGAAAGATGATTTCAAAAGGTTATATCTATCATTTTACGAGAGCAAAATGGGGAAGCAGAATCTCTAACCCTTCAGTCTGTTCTTGTTGTTAATGAATTCCCTGAGTATTCGCTGATGAACTTCTGAGTATTCCTCCTAAAAGGGAGATTGCTTTTGCCATTGATGTGCTTCCAAACACCCAGCCAATATATATTTCTTCTTATAGGATGGCCCCCGCTAAGCAGAAAGAATTGAAAGCACATTTGAAAGATTTGTTGGAAAAGGGATTTATTAGGCCCAGTACTTCTCCATAGGGCGCGCCAGTGTTGTTTGTTTGTAAGAAAGATGGATTGTTGAGTATGTGTATTGATTATCATTAGCTAAATAAGGTTATTACAAAAATAAATATCCAATGACTTGTTTAATCAGTTGCAGGGCGCTAAATATTTATCGATGATCGATCTTAGGTCTAGATACCATCAATTGAGGGTTAAGGAGAAAGATATTCTTAAGACTGCTTTCAGGACCACATAAGGTCACTTTGAGTTTATAGATGATATTTTGGTATATTCTCGATCAGAGGCAGAGCATACATACCATTTTCGAGCGGTTTTACAGACATTTCAAGATCATAAGTTATGCACTAAGTTCTCCAAATACGAGTTCTGGCTGAATTCAGTGGCCTTCCTTGGACATATAGTATCAGACGAGGGTATTAAAGTTCATAGCCAGAAGATCGAGGCTGTGAAGAATTGGACGAGGCCCACAAGTCCTACTGAGGCACGTAGTTTCTTGGGCATGGTAGGTTATTATCAGAGGTTTGTCGAGAATTTCTCTTCTATTGCTGCCCCATTGACTAAGTTAACTCATAAGGCAGCAAAGTTTCAATGGTCAGATGCTTGTAAGAGGAGTTTCCAGGAGTTGATAGGTAGGTTGACATTAGCACCTATCTTGTCACTTCCAAAAGGTTCAGAGGGCTATGTTCTTTATTTTGATGCCTCCAGAGTTGTCCTGGGCTGTGTTCTGGTGCAGCATGGCAAGGTTATCACTTATGCTTCGATGAAGTTGACAAAGCACGAGCAGAATTACCCGACTCATGATCTTGAGTTGGCAGCACTTATAATTTCCCCAAAGATATGGCGTCACTATCTTTATGGAGTTTATGTTGATTTGTTTACTGATCATAAGAGCCTACAGTATATATTCAGGCAGAAAGAATTGAACCTGAGGTAGAGAAGATGGCTTGAGTTGGTGAAGGACTATGATGTGGATATCCTGTACCATCCTGACAAAGCAAATATTGTAGTCGGTGCGTTGAGTCATAAGTCCATAGGTAGCCTGAGGCATGTGGAGGCTAATAAATTGGAAATGACTAAATATTTATGTCGATTAGCGACCTTCAGTTTACGGGCTGCTTGACAAAGATAATGGATGTGCTATAGTTCAAAATGCCGCAAAATCATCTTTAGTAGGAAAAGTAAAAGCAAGGAAGTTTGATGATCTAGAGTTGGTCAGAATGAGATAAAGGATTCTTTTCAGAAGAAACAGTTAATTGAGCTGTCAGATGACGGGGTTCTTAGATACAGAGGCCAGTTATATGTGCCTGATGTTGAAGGACTCTGAGGGTGGAGATTTACCAGTCTAGGTATTCTATCAATCCTAGTTCTACTAAGATCTACCATGATGTTCAGCAGATTTACTGGTGGAACGATATGAATAGGAATATTGTAGAGTTTGTGGACCAATGTCAAATTGCCAGCAGGTTAAGGTTGAGCATCAGAAACCTACAGGTTTGCTTCAGAGTATAGAAATTCTGACGTGAAAATGGGAGGTAATCAATATGGATTTCATTATTGGCTTGTCTCATTCTTATCGAAAGTTTGACTCCATCTGGGTTATTGTTGATAGGCTTACAAAGTCAGCCTATTTTCTACCTATCACAACTACTTATTCGACTGAATATTATGCCAATTATATGTCAAAAAGATAGTTCGGCTTTATGGGGTTCCAAATTCTATTATATCTGACAGAGCTTCCCAGTTTACAGCTTACTTCTAGAGGTATTTCCAGAAAGGTTTGAGTACTCAGGTTAATCTCAAAATATCTTTCCATTTGCAGACAGACGAACAGGTCGAGCGCACTATCCAGATGATCATGGATATGTTACGAGCTTGTGTCTTGGACTTCATGAGTTGGTAAGATCATTCGCCGCTTATTGAATATGCTTATAATAATAGTTATATGTTTCATTATTAAGATGGCTCCATATGAAGCCTTGTGTGGGCAAAAATGTAGTCTTCTATCGGCTGGTTTAAAGTAGGTGAAGCAAAGTTATTGTCACCTGACTTGGTGCAATAAAAGGTAGAAAAGGTAAAGTTGATTCAGGAGCAGTTGTTGACTGCCTAGAGTCGGCAGAAGTCCTATTCATATAATCGACGTCGAGACCTAGAGTTTGTTGTTAGTGATTGGGTGTTCCTAAAACTATCGCCTATGAAATGTGTGATGAGGTTTGGCAAGAGGGGCAAGCTTAGCCCCAGGTATGTTGAACCGTATAAGATTGTTCAGAGGATCCAACAAGTGGCTTATAGGCTTGAATTACACCCCCCTGGAGCTGGAAGTAGTCCATTTAGTGTTCTATGTGTCCATGCGTAGAAAGTGCGTAGGAAATCCCTCCAGTTACCCCTACAGAGGATGTTCAAATTACAGAGGATTTTTTGTACGAGGAAGCTCCAATTTCCATCTTAGATCATTTGGTTCGCAAGCTACGAACCAAAGAAGTAGCCTCTATTAAAGTGTTGTGGAGGAACAATAATGTGGAAGAAATAACGTGGGACGTGAGGAGGACATGAAGTCTGAATACCCTCATTTGTTTCAGACTATAGGCTTATATCGACACTCGTGTGATATAATTTCCCTATTTCTATCTTATATATAAAGCTTAAATTGTATGCCTTGTATAGGCAATGTTGTTGATACATATGTGATAAATGCAACCCAAATTTTGACATTTGACAGTTGAGGTGAATTATGGCTAACCTTTCTTGATTTCTGGGTAGATAAGCAGTCGTGTGAGGCCAATATTATTATGTTATGCTATTGTGTGGCCCTGTGTGGCATTAGATATGTTTTCTGGCTATTTGACAGATTTTGGATTGTCCTATTTATAGAGAAAACTCTGCCAAAAAATATTTTAAGAACCTTAAGGGTTAGAACTTTACCTCAACATTCGAGGACGAATGTTCTTAAGGAGGGAAGGTTGTTACACCTCGTGTTTTTATGTGTCGTTGTTAACATAATGTTGGCTCACATAGGCTCAGATATGGTAGGATCTCTCCAAGGGACTAATAAAGGTTTATAGAAGTGTTTAGTAAGTTTTGGGAAGGTTTAAGATTAATTGAATCAATGGAAGTAAGATTCGATGAAAGTTTAATGAGATGCCAACATCTGGAGCACTCTGCGAATCGCAGATCAAAACCTGCGACTCACATATTGTGTCTGTGAGATGAAAGTGGTTGTAGGACTGGATAGAAAGTTTGGTAGCACAGAACTTGTCTTGCGACATGGCCTGTGAGACGCAGGAGTGTCCTTTGAGTCACATGACCTGTTGCGGGATATGTCAGTGCCAACTTTTAAATTTTCCTATAAATACACCTAACTCGACCCTATTGTCATTTTATTTCATTTCTCAACCCTAAACAAATCCTAAGTCATATCCAAAATCTCTAATATGATCCTAAACCAAAATGAAGGGAAAACTACACAAATGTAACATAAGGAATCATGTGGTCATTGTTATATCATTTTCTCCTCGTTGCATTGATTTTGGAGAATTCTTGGAGGTGAAGTAACCCTTGACTTGAAATAATTCTTTTGTTTGGAGGTATGTTACATGCCATCCTTCTTATTCTTAAGGTTATACAAGTGTTAGAAGAGTGAAATTATTGGAAATCATGTAAAACAAGCTCTTGGCAATCTTGAAACTATGATATGTTGTTGTTTGGATATTTTGTATGAAGTATGGATTGGTGTGAGTAGTTAATCCTTATTATATGTGTTATGGAGATTAAGGATAAGGATTTGGGAAGCTTTTCATGTTGATACATGTATAGGATTGAGTATAACAAATAACATAAACTCTATGCACGAAAGGTGTTCGGCAAAATGTCTAAGTGAGTCTTCTTAATAAGTTATGGATGTATCATCTCTAATTTGGTGAAAAGGATGACATTTTTAACCATAAAGAAAAATTGTGGTCTCATAGATGAAATGAGGAACATTTTAACTTAATGTTAAGGTAATGGGGGGCCAACAAATGAATAAGAGTAAATTTAAAATCTAAAAAAATATATGGAAATAAATTGCGTCTGTAGGTCAACCGTATTCTACGGATCCTTAATACCAAGGTGTCTAACATCTTCCCCTGGGGTCACCAGAACCCTTACCTCGACTCTGGTTTAGCATGGTTGATACCAATCATTCGTATAATTTAGATAATCATTCGTATAGCATACAAGAGCTTGTGGAATCCGTATAGCTAAGGTGATAAGGTATATAGGGCTTATTTATTCTCCTCGGTATGATCTTGTTAACTAACGGAAATGTAACGAAACAACTTTCAAACTAACTCTATTCATAACTGTTTAACTGTCACATCTTTGTATTCTATTAATATGTCCCCTGCATCCAACAACTGTACACTCAAACTGGCCAATCGATATAGATCTTTAACCATCTCCAACTTGTCAGCTCGCACATGCCTTAGCCTGCCCATAGATTTACGACCCAATGCGTCAGCTACCATATTTACCTTACCAGGATGATACAGGATTTCAACATCATAGTCTTTCAGCAACTCAATCTATCTCCGCTGCCTCAGATTCAACAGAAAGTTCACAAATTAGAGAAGAAATATGCCTGGTACGACCCATACAAAAATACAGCCCACATTGAGGCGATGGGTTTAGTATATATAGGTGTTAAGGCTGAAAATTTTGATTTCAACTCACCCCCAAATTGGCTTCTCCATCACTCTACATATAAACTTTCTCTCTCTAGGTTTATACATCAACATAGATCCTATCCACGTGATCATCCCATAATTTCAAGTCCGGAGAATTCGTAGAAGCTACAAGATCATCTTCTTCTTCCTCGTTCTTGCAATGGAAATAGTGGAGTGAATCAAGTTAGGATTGCATCTTTTTGAGATAATTGAGGTAAGATTTCATCTCTTCTTCATGAATTTGAGTATATCTAGTTTTGGGTATGAACATGCAAGTGAGAATCAATGGAAATTGGTGCTAGGATTAAAGAATTAGAAATTGTGATTTGTTGGGTTTGCTTGAGAAAGATAACAATGGTGAAGATTGACTAGGAATTGGGCTTGTGAATCTGATTATCTGATAATTATGATCGACTTTAGTTCGTAAGAGAAGAAGGGATAGCTTTATTGAGTATAAACCTAGCTTGCCGCTCGATATAACGATCTGCGGGTTGGAAATTGAAATATCTAAACTTGATGTAGGATGGGTTTTTGTTATTATGATACTTATGGACCTGGAAAATGTAAGAAATATAGGGGAAATGTTGCCCGAATCAACATACGATCACTCGCCGCTGATATACGTAAAGGACGGGATTAGCCGAAAGTGATAATAGATTTATTCTATGATTATAGGTCAAGATTGAGGTGAAACGAGCGGATTGTGGTAACAAGCAAGCAGATCATCTTAAAGGTATGTAAGGATTTACCTTGTTCTTCATTGTTGGCATGATTCCAAAGTTAAGCATCATCAAATCGAACATTCTGAAAGAAACTCCTATTTGTAGAAGATATAAACATGGTTGCTCTCAATCGTTGATGTTGTGGTTATTAGTAACACTTGAAAATTGGTTCCATGATTATCGTATGTTCCTTGTCAAAGGTTCTTCTTGTGTTCTATAAAATTATCAAGCTTGTTCCTTTGTCGGGATTGTATCTCATATCTCTTGAGAGTCATTGTTATGTTATTGACCTTGAATTCATGATAAATTGTAATATTGGTTGTAAATGAGTTTCATAATGATTGACTGAGGGTTAATGGTCTTGTGTCACTATGTCCTGTTCCTATTAGGTTTATAAGGTCACTCATGCATCATTATACATATATGTATATATTTTGTGACACCGGCTGCGTTATAGTTGGGCGGGTACAGCACTTATATGTGCAAACCACTATAACTGGGTACGATAACATCGAGTCCTATATTAAGGCTGGGTATGATAACACCGAGTCCTATATTAGGGATATATATATAGTGTGGATATATATATATATATATAATTGATTTTCAGTGATATTATACATTGCATATGCCCATCGTGGCCTCCGAGGTACAGGTTGTTTCGTTACTTCGATTTGCTCCTGTTATTATCTTCATGTATGCTTACATGCCTTACATATTCAGTACATTCTTTTGTACTGACATCCCTTTCTGGGGCACTGCATTTCATGCCCGCATGTACAGATAGATAATTTGATGAGCTCTCGCAGTAAGTGGTTTGATTCAGCAGCTATGGTCGATACACTCCTTTCTTCTGGAGTTGTTTAGTGTGTTGGTAGGTGTTGGTTTTTCTATATATATATATATATGCATATCATGGGTATGGCAGGGCCATAGCCCGACCGTTATGTCAGTTAGATGCATTGTTAGAGGCTCGTAGACATATGTCATATGTACAGGTTTCTTATGCATAGCCTTGTCAGGTCACGACTAGTATGTACATCTTTTGGTATGGCTTTCCAACTTTGTTATGATTTATGCATCCTCGTAGTGGCATCATCGGCTCGTGTACATATATGTATGGTTATAGGCCATGCTTTGCAAGGTGATGATGGTTGACGTAATTTCCACTCGTCAGTCCCGTATACGTAGGCCGTGTCGGCCCAGGTGTTGTGAACAATGTGTGATAGATATTACAAGTAAGTTATTGGCCTTACGGTAGGGTGTCAGTCATTCCCCTCAACCTTTGGATATTGCTGATATTATTCATCCTAATTAACGAACTATAATCCATTAACAATAATCTCGAACCCATCCACATAATTCATCTTCATTAAGACCTATAAACCATCGACAGACATCTTAAACTACTTACGTGATTCATCTTACCTTATGCTCTACACCCCCACAACATATACTTAGAAATTAGCCATGAGATATCGTCTACATTAGGCAACACAGTGTAGTCTCGTAGCTATCATACCTTAACATTAGTTCTATGATCCTCCAACTATTATCTGAGAGTCGTCTTATAGTCATTATAAATATTGTTATCCTAGACAACCTACTGTAACTTCTTCGTTTATACTTATAGGCTATCACCTTTGTTAACAAGTAAGGTTCCCATCTCATTGTAAACTAGTAGTCATGAACTAGTAAATCATTTTCACTAGTTGCTACTGGTCACTAGAACAAATAATACTATCAACATGCAAGGCTCCCCTTTTGTCATCAACTAGTCGTCACACTGCGGGAGTTCTTTTGAGGGTGCCACTATGGTTCAAACTTACTCTCTCATAAGAAAACGTGGCTACTAATACACTTATGAAACTCAACACGTTTGGGAAATACCAATTAGGACATATATGAAGCTATTAAACATATGAGTGGAGCAACTCTTACTAATCATCGCTATGCTTTTGGGAGTTTCATATGGGAGCCGCGGTGGCTCGTATAGACTTTCTAAGAAGAGTACAAGACTTCTAATAGATATATGCAACTCATATTATGGAGGTAGCACCAAACAGGGAATACATGAAACTATGATATGCATATATAGAGCACCTCTAGAATTATGTTTTGGAATCATACTCTATAGGTTACTAGTGTGGTCCCACCTAAGGGGAAAACTCTATCCTCTTACCGACAACTCGTAACTTAATTTATGAGATATATTCTTGAGTAAAGACCAGGTGTGAGCACGTAACATATCTTTTATTTCACCTTGTGTGCTAGCAACATCATCATACTTAAGGGGAATTCCATTCCCACCATAGCAACTGGGAACTCGAGTCTTGGGAGTAAATGCTTGAATAACAATTGATTACAGACACATAGCTTTACTTAAGAGATTCATGACACTTGCAACACGGAACTACTACACTTGGATGCTCTAAACTTCATGGTTTACATAAAAAGCAAATATCGTATGTCATGTCGTAGTGGTGAGTCAAGAAAATAGCCTTACGTACCATTAACTTCTGCCATGGGATACCAATGAAGAACTCATCGTCCTTTTACCATCAACTACAATAAGGAAAGAATACTACTGTTAACAACCAGAAACACAAGAACTAACCGATGAATGAAAAACTATGTTATACAAGCTTCTATAACATATATCTTCACCTAGCTCCCATCCAATCCTTAAAACTTCATAAATCAACATATAAACACATACACAAACATCTCCAGCCCCTTCATATAACAAAACCACCCAACTTTACCATCAAACCAGTCCAAACACACTATATACAACAATCAACACTTCAACCACATTATCTAGTCATTTAACTTATAACTTGTATCTTCTAAGCATATTTAAATCATCAAACTGACTTATATACAACATGCTAATACTTCCAGCACATGCATACCCCAAAAACAATCCCAATATGCTATACCACATAGCTAGTAACTCAACTACATCAATCAATCTCAATTTACAAACTAGCTAATGAGTGACAAGGTCGCTTTATGACAAATTGGAAAGCATCTCCTTTGTTTCTTTTACTTTCCTCAAGTTCAAAACAATAATAACAGTCAACAACTACATCTCCATAACCTTTATACAACCAAATTAGCCCTAACATACTATATGACATGTCCAGTAACTCACCTGCAACATCCAACCACCAACTTCTAACAATTCAACATATCTAGAGCTTAAACTAAGTCATACACATGGGGGAATGGAGAAATATTACCTTTCTATCCAATTCCTTACTTTGTTTCAACTCACTGCCCTTTAACTGTCCCCAAAAAAATAAAATAGGAAAGACAAATCAGCACAAACACTACGTGACAGCGGGGAAGATAACCCAAGCTTTAGACTTGATCTTCATACCTTAACCTTGGAGGAGAGGGCTGATTTTATGGACTGTTTGGTGTAGACAACGTTTTCAGAGCTTAGGAGAGAATATAAATCACATGGAAATCCTTTCACACCATGGGAGAGGGAATAAACTTGAAACTTTTCTACTTAGAACCCTAAGAGAAAGAAAGAAATGGCTAGTTGGGCTGGGAGAGAGATAGGAGTTTCTGAATGTATTTTCTTATGAGGATATGGATAAATGACCATATTTTGATCTTAAAACACCCCTATGGCCGACCTTAACTTTGCCCCATATGGGCCTCACTTTATCCTTTCAGATTGGGCCACTTATGCCATTTAATTTGGGCCTCTTATTTCAAGTAAGTGGGTCACCTACTTGTCACTTACTT
The DNA here is from genome assembly GCA_029783415.1 of Anisodus acutangulus. Lineage (NCBI taxonomy): Eukaryota > Viridiplantae > Streptophyta > Magnoliopsida > Solanales > Solanaceae > Anisodus > Anisodus acutangulus. The sequence continues at coordinate 3,039,152 of CM056501.1, forward strand.
GAGCAAGTAATTTACTAATTAGCTCTAAATGTGTGCATTGTCTTCGTTTAATAAGTAGGATATTAAACAAGTAGGACGTGTAAGCAAATAGGACGTGCAAGCAAGTAGGGTGTGTGAGAAAGTAGATGAAGCACAAAGGACATCTAAGAAAGTAGATGAACCTAGTAGGTCATCTACCTTTGTCCAACATCTTATTCATTTATCAATCTCATTTACTTTGATTAGGCTTAACATAATACAAACACTTGGACACTATAACCTCATTCTTCCATATTCAAGTAACTTCATCGACTTTAACTTAGTCGTAGACATGATGCGAAGTACGGGGTGTTACAGGTACGGTTGTGGGGGAAAATACTTGACAGGCACCACCCGCTAGTTCGGGTCAGAGGGCTATGGAATTAGTAAAAGGAGGCATAAGTTACACTATTGAGTCACACTCGTTGGAGATCATGGTTTCTATTGAGGAGGATCTGTCAGAGGATCCATATGAGTCACCCGCTTGAGCCATTTTGGTTCTGCTAATAGCAGATGGGGTGAGGGGAGTTTCGACCTCACCAACGCCCTTAGTCTCAATATCAGGCCCCGTTGATCAGGGTATGAGTGGAGCAGCATAGGGATTGGCACAATCGGGTTCACCTTAGGCTCAATACTATGTCAGGGTATTTACCGACCAGCTCTTTTGATACGCTAGATAGTCCTCAGTCTTGGGAGTCCATCAATCAGGGCTCACTTGTGTATGTCATAATATATGTGAAGGAAGAGGAGTGATGTCAGGCCAAGAGGATGAGTACGAAAAGCATACCAAATATTCTGTCAGCCAGGGGTACAAACCAAACATAGAGGTATGACACTGCTAACAAGTAAGGATGGTTAGAATAAGAATAATTTATGATAAAAGAACACTTTGTGAAATCTTCGGGAGCAGGTAACAGGAAAAATAGTGACGGGTGAACTAGATAGTCGTCAACCAAGCATTAAAAGTGGAGCAAGGAACCCACGAAAATGATAGTTAAGGTATGATAACAACAAGGGTCATAGGTAAAGTTGGATAGGGTGACGGTATTCTACGTAAGCATGGGAGTCCCTTTTACGAACACCAGCTGCAGCATCTAACGATTATTCGAGAACAATTGTGAAGGATGAATTTCACAACAGATTGGTTATAGTTATGGACAAGGGAGTGATTTGATAATATAATAAGCGCTCGCCAGAGAGTGGTCATTTTTAGAGGAAGAGAATGATGCTAGTGTTAGTAAGCAACTTGAGGCAAGCTAAGGCCGAATTAGGGATTTAGAAAGTTCAGCAGAACTAGGGCGAGTAATATCTACCAAGGTCAGATATAGTAAGTGTATATGTATATGCCCATTCTGGGCACCCAAATAACGCCAAAGTCGCCATAGTACAAGGTGTACACCCCGAAGGGGAAATTAAGTCATAGGGAAAAGGAAATTAGATGTAACAAATCGATATGTGGGAGGCAAAAGCCTAAGGATCTAAGGTGATAGTTACACCCCAAAAGGGGGGAGGCCGACACAATAAATATCTAGCAAACTGGATCTTCCATAATTCAATCAACAAAGGGATTATAGCAAGGTTAAGGGGCAAGGGGAACCATGATGTGGAATGATTAAGGAGAATGCATGAGTACGAACTATAACCTTACCAAGGAAGGAGAACCGAAGGGAAAATACAAGTGTACATCAAAATAATTAGAAGGTTAGGGCGGAAAAGGTAAAAGTAGCCAGAATAATGTTACCTTAAAGAAGCTACTACGACTTTGGTGGAAGGTAAATGGATTCAGAAGTTAGTAACATGCTAAGAAGGATCGAGTTGTAGATGCGAGATTGCAGATATGCTGGGAAAAGATGACAAAAAGATATCTTGAGTTTGAATGAGTACATTTTGGTTATCTAACTAATCACCTTCTTTATAAAGCATGGTCGGCAGTCAAGGCTAACATACAAAAAATGGAGTAAGTTCATAACAGAAGACTTCAGGATTGACAATGCAAGGAAAAGCACGCGTGAGGTCTCGAGAAAAGTTACTATAGTAAAGAATATGGCAAGACCACGACAAAAAGAAAGAAAGATAAGTTACCCTATAGTGTCGGATTTCCAAAAGTGGTAGATACTCAATACGGAGGTAAAGCATTAACATTATTGTTGTTGAATATGTTGGTTGAGAAGTAAGGGACAACACTAATGTCGAGACCATGCAAAAAGAGTTCCAAAGTATATAAGGACTAAAATAAATTGATGTATGTATATAGGAAGTGTCGACAGAAGAACAAGTGGGGAAATCACCCAACGAATGGCACTAAAGAAGGAACTAGAGAAACGAGCCATCTCACAGAAAGAAGCAATAATAGCATGGGCGGGTGTTGATAAAATAAAAAAATAGATGAAGATCAAGGTAGGACATCTGAGTCATAGGAAGTTTCATAGACTTAAAACAAAGGAAGCTGGCGGACAAGGGTAACGCAATGACCTGGATTACTAGTGGAGGGTGTAAAGAACAGATTGCCTATAGAGTTTAGAACACATCGCAATCATAACTGACACCGTGTTGCAGTTTTAGGAAAATGTCCATGGTACTCTGAGCCATATTAAGTGGTCCAGAAGTTGAGGAAATTGATTCATGAATTAAAACTCCTTCGGGGTCATAATCTAGTTATTCGGTACTCTACATATTGTTGTTACGAGAATACATTAGAGATCCTTTCCAAGGTATTTCGGTTGAAGCTGTCCAAAAAGTCAGTTACTGAATCAAGATTAGCAGGTTCGCAAACCTAAGATTTAGAATATGACATCGGTGGAAATATCATGAAGGAACAAAAACACCAAAGAGATGACATAGGAAGTCAAAAAGAAAATAAGGTCCAAACTATTGTCATTTATACCAAGCAGGAGGTAGTGATCGTCAGAAAACAAAAATGGAACGAACTCATAAGGTAAAAGATGGCTTAGTGTATTCTCATTTTAGGAAGGGAAGTATATGAGATTGGAATATATGCGATGGGCAAGTAAGGTGACATGGAACAAGGGATGGATGCTACTGTTAATAGGATTGCGGTAACGTTCATGACAAAATACTCATTTATACACCAATATTCGAGGACAAATTTTCCTAAGAGGGGGAGAATGTTACTTCCCATCCCTCCATATGCTAATTCATGTCAGGAGTTAAGGCCATAGAAGCGTAAGGGCAGAAGTATCGTAAGAGTTCAAGTGGCCCAACTATGATAGTCCTAAGGTTAAGAAGGTTCATAAACATGATTGGTACATATGAGAATGTTATTTTCATTTAATTATGCATGTATGGCCTTTTTAATGTAAATCAAACAAATTAAAATCAATTCAAAACAAAGACAAGGCCTAAAATATGACCCGATCCAAAAATAAAAAATAAACAAAATCAACTAAAACAAAAGCAAATAGGAAACTTTGTCTGCAATCGTTCTTGGTGGCCTAGATTTACGTTTCTCTCTCTTCTTCAATCACATTCTCTTCCTAGGATATTCATATATGGTGTTGTGAATGTGATGAAATGCCAGTACTGGTTCTCGTAACCACCATAGAAATGGCGATTTCTGATTTATAACACCTCCACCCTATACCATCTTCATTTTCTGCATTTCAAGTGAGTCGTTGTTGTTGTTTCTATTAAATATCACTTGTATTATCTCTAATCTAGCTGTTAATTGATGTTTTCTTTTCTTGCATGTTCTGGATCTTCCATTGATGATGCCTAAAATCCTTCGCCATCTTCTGCATCTTGAAATGAGGGTTTCTCATGCTACTCTCCGGTATCTTTCCATCCCCTTTTCTTTATTTCTGCATTTGATACTTGTTGTATGACTTATTTCATCTGTTGTTGTGAAGCCTACAATAGTGAACTGAAAATAAATATCAATTTCCAGTTGCATTTCTTGTATGTTGCCTTTGACCCCATTCCCTTGATGTATTTGTATTTGCATACTTTCCTTATTTGATTCGAATTCTTAGATAAGGAATTTATGATTTATCACTATTTAGAATTCTCCTTTTGTCAACTTCCATCTCTTGAAAGCTTTGGCATTGAAATGAGATCTTATCAAGGGCTTGATTTGCCAAAGCATCAGCTAATTTATTCCCTTCCCTCAATATATGAGTAAACATAATTTCCATATCTTCCATCAAATCTTGAATCTCCTCTACCCACTGTGTAATATGTCATGGTGGTTTCCAACCTTCTGCTAGAATTCTATGAATCATCTGTGTGTCTATTTGAATGATGATGTGATACAACTGTGCATTCTTACAGTACTTCACAGCCTCCAATACACCTCTAACTATTGCTTTTGTGTTGGTAATTGTTCTTATATCTTCTGCTTGAACATATATCAGATTTCCATTTGAGTTTCTCAAACAAAATCCATATGAACTCCTATCAAGGTTTCCCCTTGAAGTTCCATCTGTATTACACATTATCCATCCACTTGATGGAAATTCCCAAATCACCTTGATCATCTTAAAACTAGGCTCTCCTCCCTCTATCATCTGAATCATAAGCTCTCATTTAGTAGGCAATTGCTTGATGAATGGATTTCTGGTTAAGAGAAGCCTTTGAATTGTTGCATAAACCAGATAAATCACTCTTCCTATTGATCTTTTTCCTCTATGTTTGATTTTGTTCCTTCTCTTCTATATTTCCTAAATGATAATAGCATGAATTGCTTCAAAAATCTCTCTTGTGGCTGAAGCATGCCACCATTTTATTATCTTTTGTTACAATGATAGTCCTTTAATATGAATACCTGCAAAAGAAGGAAAATATGACCAAGTCCTGTTAGCTGAAAAATATGTGGCAAACAAGTGTTGTGTTGTCTCCTCTATTGGATTTGAAGAACAAAAACACTTGGATGACATGTTATATTTCATATCCTTCAACACGTCATTCACTAGTATTTTGTATTTCCAACATCTCCATAGGAAAAATGAAATCTTGAAAGGCAATCCTTTCATCCACAAGTATTTAAAAGCTTCTCTTTGTTCTCCTTTCAATCTTATATATTGACAGGAAGATTTAACTATAAATTCCCCATTTGTTTCCAAAATCCAACATGGTCTGTCCATTTCTTTCTCTACATTTGGTGGTTTGAAAATAGAGACAATGGTGTACCACATCAGTAAGCAAGATTGCTTCCAGTTTATCTAAATCCCATTGTCTCTCTACCACCAATTCTGATACATTTCGAATATCTTTAACATATCCTTCCACTACATAATAGAAGGCTCCCAACCCTATCCATTTGTCAAAATAGAATTGAGAATTTCCCATTCCACATTGCCACCAAATCTGATGTTCCACTAGATCTCTAGCCCGTAATACCTTTTTCCACTCCACAAAGATGGTTTGGTACTAAAATTCTACCATAACTTGCAGAATAGTGCCACTGATATATCATGTAAGGACCTAAATCCTAAACCCCCATTCCATCACTGGAACACATAAATTGTTCCATGATGACCAATGCCTGCTTTTACCTCCAGTTGTGTTGCTCCAAAAGAATTGAGCAAACATTTTATCCAGTTATCCGATGACTCTTATAGGTGGGTTCACTGCTGATAATAAGTGAATTGGCAAACTTTGCAAGACATGCTTGATAAGAACAACTTTTCCACCAAATGATAGCATATTGCCTTTCCAACTCTGCAGTCTATCTATTACCTTTAACAATATATTTGAGAAGAAATATTTTCTGCTTCTACTATGATAAATAGGGCACCCCAGATATGTGAAAGGAGAATCTCTCCTTCCAATTCCTGTCACAATTTCAACTATAATACTAAGATCTCCCAGAACATTTTTATGCATATAAATAGCACTCTTCTCCAGGTTAATCTTTTGTTCTAATGATGCCTCATACTTCCTCAAAATCTCTATAATTAACTGTAGAGATAGCACTTCTGTTGATGATAAGATAATCATGTCATCAGCATAAGCTAGATGATTTCCATTAGGACTCCATTTAGGCAATCCATATCCTCTGAATTGTGGAACCTAATGTAAAGCATTTGGATCAGGAAAATTGAAGAAATTTAAGATCGTTAGAATTCGGAGAAAATTAGGAAGAATTTCGAATAGGATTTTGGTCCAGCTTTTAGGAGGTATATCTCCTAGTATATAAGTAATTATGGAATGCATAATCTATATAGAATAAAGTTCAGAGAATCTTCTTCCCAATGTAACAGATAGTTCATAAATTAGAGAAGTATTGTGCCCGGTATAACCCATACAAAAATATGGCCCAAATTGAGGCGGTGGGTTTAGTATATATAGGTGTTAAGGCCGAAAATTTTCATTTCAACTCACCAACAAATTGGCTCCTCCTTCATTCTACATATCAACTTTCTCTCTTTAGGTTTATACATCAACATAGATCCAATCCACATGATCATCATATGATTTCAAGTCCGGAGAATTCGTAGAACCTATAAGATCATCTTCATCTTCCTTATTCTTGCAATGGAAATAGTGGTGGAATAAATCAAGCTAGGATTACATCATTTGGAGTCAATTGAGATAAGATTTCATTTCTTCTTCATGAATTTGAGTATATCTAGTTTTGTGTATGAACATACTGATGTATGTACGGAGGGGTGAATGATGGTAAGTGGGGCTCAGTTCCGCATGGAACTAGTTGACGCGACAATGGATGTGAAATAGAGGTTCTCGCGTTATGTGTTACTATCGGGTAGGTGGTATTTTGGGACTGTTTCGGGTAGTTTGGTAAAGAGTCGGGCATAGAAACTTTGTGGGGTCATTGAGGGTATGTTTAGGGTTATTGTAGTGGTTGGGGTTCAGTGAGTAGATGGTGGAAAGGCCACGGAATAGAACCTGAAACAGTGAGATTCCGATAAACTGTGTTATGCGAACAGTTTGTTGTTGTCAGGTTTGGACGGGCAGTTGGGGATGGTTTCGGGGGTTGGCCTTTGGGGTGGATGTTTGTAAGGTACGGTGGAATGTGGTGGTGGAAATAACGAAGTGGTTTGGAACAAGGAATGCATACGAGATGCAAAGTACAAACCCAAGGACACATCAAGTGTTGGACAGTCGATAAGGACACGATCGATATGGCTTGGATTATCATATGTAAGTTATTACAACACATTCTCTAACATTCCTCTCAATTATAGTGCTTTCATACTAGTAACGGAGACTTTGTCGAGGAGCTTACACAAGGCCCATGCTAATTATCTCTTTACTTTGTCTTGATATTATTTACGAGCATTACATTTTGTCTAATATTATTGTCAAATTAGTCACTTGAGATCCACATGTGCTTGACCACGTATACAAATTTAACTATATTGTTTTACGGGTAAATAGTTAGTAATCCAATTATAATACATGGGGGCATTTGACCATTTTTTTGTCATTTGATCATAATTTTTATGTACATTAAAAGTTAATTGGTTCAACCCGCTTAATTCCGACTTAATTCACCCACTTAATTGAAGGGCATACTTGAGACTCAGTTAAAATTAAAAATATCAGAAGTTGCGGTGAAGCCAAAAGGATAGCCCAATATCATATAGATCGAGAAATCTTTTTAAAACCACAAATTTCAATGTCATATTGCAAGTTTGGGAGCTATGGATTCAGGGCCCACGATCAATTTATTTTATCTTGAAAATTTATATGTTACTTTCAGTGAATTTAAATTTGAATATTAATAAAATTATATATATAAGCTAAATGTCGTCAAAGTGACCTCTCTTGTGAAAATTTATTTGTTTTAAAATATAAAAAGTTGCGTGTGTAACCTATGTGAATATTGATCTGCCCAAAGGAAGATTAATACTTAAAAGAATTATATGTGCATTTTGTGGTAATAAACTTGTGATAATTAATTGATTTTACGTGTGAATAATTTAATCGGCCCAAAGAAAGATTTACTATTCGACATGTTCTTTTATTATCAATGTTTGATTACTACGACAAGATATCACTTACAAGTTAATATGTTGTTCAAAGATGAAATATTAATGGAGTGTCAGATATCTTGATATGGGGTTTACCTTTTTTCAAATGTATTTTCAGTTTTTGATATAACTTTAATGTGAGCTTATTTTGTTATTGTTCTCTAATTCAACTGAAATTACACCTGCATGTATTACTGCCAACATCAACTTCATTCCCATGCTGAATTACACTAACTTCAAATCATGGCAAGAGAACTTTAATCAGAGTCTCGACCTTGCGTTAAGGACTAATTCTCCACCACCTCTTACAGATAAGACTACCTCCGATGAAAATAGGGAAATGGAAAGGTGGGAGAGATCAAATTGCATGTGTATGATGATCATGAAGAAGGACATTCCAGAAACATTCAGGGGCACTATGTACGATAAGGTTAATACGGCTAAGGAATTTATGATTGAAACTGAAAAAGTATTTGTCAAGAGTGAAAAGGCTTAAATTGGTACGCTTTTGACAAGTCTGATTTCAACGAGGTACCAAGGAAAAGGTAACATCAGGGAGTATATCATGCAGATGTCTCATCTTGCTTCAAAGTTGAAAACACTTAAGCTAGAACTCTATGAGGACTTGCTAGTGCATCTGATTTTGATATCCCTTCCACCACAATTCAATTATTTGAAGGTGAGCTATAAGAGGATAGATTAAAGCAAGAAAAGACAGAAAGTGCTCACTTAGCCGATTTTTCAAAGGACAAAATAAAAGACAAGAAGAGAGAGAATAAGGAATTTGCGGATACGGCATCACAAAAGAAACAACATAAGAACTATCTACAGATGGTTGTTTCTTTTATGGAGTTGCAGGTCATAAGAAGAAGTACTCTCGCTATCACACCTGGCGTGCAAAGAAAAGGTACACCTCTTAATTTTATTTATTTTGAGGTTAATTTGACTTCGGTACCAATACACACATGGTGGCTAGATTCTAGTGCAACAACTCACATCAGTGTGTCTATGCAAGGTTTCCTGAATTGTTGAAAGCCTAATAATGGTGAAAGATACATTTACGTTACTGATGGAAAGTGAGTGAAAGTCGAAGCAATTGGAACCTTTAGATTATTGCTGAGAAATGATTTTTATTTGGATTTGAATGAGTTTTTATTGTACCGTCTTTTAGGCAGAATTTGATTTCCGTTTCATCTTTGGACAAATTTGGTTATTGTTGATCATTTGAAAATTCAAAATTTAGTCTTCTCATAATTCAAAATTAGTTGGATCTGATTCTTTATAAGGTTACGATAATCTATATTTAATTGACACAATTAATTTATATAATGAACACTTGCATGTTAATACAATTGGTATAACACGTAAATTAACCAATGAGAATTCAGCTTCGTTGTGGCACAAGAGATTAGTCCATATCTCCAAAAGGAGAATTGAGAGACTCATGTCTATCGATATTCTCAATCCCCTTGATTTTTCAGATTTTTTTATGTATGTATGAATTGCATAAAGGGGAAATAAACAAATGTTAGAGGATTTGGAGCCAACAGGAAACTTGACGTTTAGAACAAATACACACTGATATTTGTGGACCATTCCCAATGGCTTCTTGGAATGGTCAACAATACTTCATAACGTTCACATACGACTTTTGAAGATATGGCTAAATTTATCTCATTCATGAAAAATCGCAATCACTGGATGTGTTAAAAAATTATAAGGCTGAAGTTGAAAATCAACTTGGCAAAAGTATAAAAATCATTAGATGTGACCGTGATGGTGAATACTATAGTAGATATGACGGATCAGGTGAACAATGTCAGGTTCACCCACTATGAATGGTGTTGCTGAAAAATGAAATAAAAAGCTTAAAGATATGGTAAGAAGTATGATTAGCCATTCTACCTTGCCTGAATCACTCTGGGAAGAATCATTAAAGACCGCAACATATATAGTCAACAGAGTTCCGACTAAGGAAGCTGTTAAGACCCTTATGAGCTTTGTACTGCCAAAAAGTTAAGCTTAAATCATTTGTACATTTGGGGATATCCAGCTGAGGCAAGGTCTTATAGGCAAAATGAAAAGAAACTAGACTCAAGGACTATCAGTTGCTATTTTATTGGATACTCTGAAGGTTCAGGGGATACAAATATTATGATCCTACTACTAAGGTTATTTTTAGATGAATTATGTGCGGTTTTTGAGGATGTTGGGTTTGTAGGGGAAGAAAGAATAAATGACTTTAACTTTGAAGAGGAATGTGTTGAAATTCCTCTAAATGTGCCTCTGATTGCTGTTGACAATGCTCAAAAACAATCTCGTATACCTGACATTGTTCAAGAATTAACTACAGATCAAGACAATGTCATTTACAATTTCTACAACCTCAAGAACAAATGACATCAAGAAGATCCACTAGAGAAAGGAGAAATGAAATTTCAGATGATTATATTGTGTTTCTCCAATAACATGAGGATGCCATTGGAGTGATGAAATCTTATCCAATCAACTTTCATCAAGTCGTGAGAAGTTCTAGCTCTCAAAAGTGGATTGATTACATGAGGAGATAAAGTCAATGAAAGACAGTGATGTATGAGACCTTGTCCAATTTCTTAAAGGTGTGAAGCCCATTGATTACAAATGAATATTTAAAACCAAGAGTTAATCAAAGGACAATGTGGAAAGGTACAAAACGCGTCTTGCTGCTAAAGTCTTAACCTAAAAAAAAGACATCGATTATACAGAGACTTTCTATTAGATTTCATCAAAAGACTCTTTTAGGATTATAATGGCATTAGTCACATATTTTAATCTTGAGATACATCATATGGATGTCAAGACTATATTTCGCAATAGTGATATTTATAAGACAATTTATATGGTGCAGGCAGAAAACTTTGTTTCTGATGATGCAAAGTCAATGGTCTGCAAATTAAAGAAATCTATCTACGGGCTTAAGCAGACGTCTCGTCAATGGTATCACAAATTTCATCAATTTATTATCTCATTTAGTTTTCAGATGAATCTTGTTTAAGATTGTGTATACCACAAGTTCAGTGGGAGTAGATATGTTTTTTAAATTTTATATGATGATGACATATTATTTGCCACAAATAATATGGGATTGTTGCATGATACCAATAGATTTCTGATAAAAGATTTTTAGATAAAAGATCTCAGTGATGCAAATTTTGTATTAGGGATTCAAATATGTCGAGATCGCTCTCGAGGTATTCTTGGATTATCACAAAAGGCTTATATTGAAAAGGTATTAAAAAGATTTGACATGCAAGATTATAAATGAGGTGATACCATTGTGGCTAAAGGAGATAAGTTCAGTCTCAAACAGTGTCCAAAGAATAATTTTGAGAATAAGAAAATGGAGATGATTCCCTATGCTTCAGTAGTGGGAAATCTGATGCATTCTCAAGTTTGTATGCATCTGAATATTGCGTACATTGTTGCCATGTTGGGTAGATATTTGAGAAATTCGAGAATTGATCAATGGAAGGAAGTCGAATGAGTCATACAGTATCTATAGAGAATAAAAGATCACATGCTCACATAAATAAAGTCGGATGAGTTAGAGATCATTGGATATTCAGACTTCGATTTTACATGATATCAAGAGAGTTTAAAATCTACTTTGGGCAACATTTTTTTGCTTGCTGGAGGAGCTGTCTCTTGGAGAATTGCTAAACAAACACTCATTGCACCCTCCATGTTTGCAGTTGAATATGTAGCGTGCTTTGAGGCATCTAAACTTGGATCATGGCTACGAGAATTTGTCACTGGGCTGTCAGTTGTGCATGAAATTGAAATATTCACTTAAGATATATTATGACAATAATTCGGCACTTATGTTTTCCAACAACAACAAGAGGTCAAAGAAGCACATTGACATAAAGTTAAGCTTCTTAAACAACAGGTTAAGAGAGGTGAAGTGTCTATAAAGCATACTCGTACAAACTCCATGATCACAGAAGGTTAAGAGACTACCATCCAAGGTCTTTTTCATGAATACACTGCTCATATGGGTGTCATGTCATCTGAGGATATATAGTTTTAGTGGAAGTTTGTAACTTTTAAATGTTCTTTTGATATAGACACAATTTGGTTTTTAGTTAAGGTTTCAGTGTATGGATATTTTTAGATTACTTCTCTAGAAATAAACTATTTAGTTCATTATCCTCTCTAACTTATTTTTTTATTGGACCAGTTGAAATAGGCGTGTTTAAATCACATTATATGTAATTTTCACACTACACATCCATGCTTGATCTATTTCATTTGGTTATGTTGATATACGTGATCAAGAAAGGTTTAATTACGATATGACTATAACAAAAGCCACCTTGGTTATATGCTAACATGATTGATGGATACTTCAGATTATGATAGCAAATATTTTGAGCTCATAAGGTTGTGTATGTATATATGTGTCATTTGTATAAATAGTCGTATGTCAATTGTTATCATTAAAGAGTTGGCCCAGATGAAACGTGGAGGGATTAATAGTTTAATTCCTAGGTTGCAATAGGTTACAATCTGAAGTTACTCAGTTAGTGAAGTTGGAAATCCTACTTGGTAGGTCGTGGTTTTTAATCCCTTGAGCAAGGTATTTTGCACGTAAATATCGTCTGTTATTTACTTTGTGTTTTTGCTTGAGAGAACAGATAAAGAACCTGGTTCTCTATACTGTTTGGTGGACTCTTAGTTTCTATCACCCCTTCTTATAATTAAATATAATTATGTAATTCTACTTTAGCCCTTCATTAAATTAGAATTACATCCGGATTTCTACACATAAAGCTCAACATTATAATTATGTAACTTTGACATTACCAGATCACGTTTAATCTGGGCTAACTATTTAATGATAACAATTGAAATACGAATATTTATACATACATACATATATATATATATATATATACACATATATATACAAGATATTTTCGTGAAAAACTCCTTACTCAAGGAATTAAAAACCATGATCTACTAAGTAGGATTTCCAACTTCACTAATTGAGCAACTTCATATTACAACCTATTGCAACCTAGGAATTAAACTATTAATCCCTCACCCCTTACAATACCTCTATTATAAGTCCTTTACAATAACTCTATTGCAAAGCTACAAACTTTGACTAATTCTAGCCAAGAACACAAACAAACACAGGTTGAAATATGTCCTACTATGATACTTCTTAAAAGTAGTGTAGGATTACAATGAAGAACAAAATGACAGAGACTCAAAACAAACTAAAGGACTTAGACATCTTCAGTGTCAGGATCTGGTCCTTCATTTTGCAAACAACTTTGCTCTTAAAAGTACTTGGAGACATGTGGCGGCTGCTCTTTCAAAGTGATTTTAGATTTTCAAGTGTTTCCTTAAACCTTGTAACATGTTGTATATATTGAGGAACATGTGTGAGAGAAAGGGACAATCAGCTCTTGGTTTTGGCAACTAGCACACTGCAATAGTGATATTGTTCTACTGCTAGTGAATAGTACACTTTATCGTTGTAATAGTTGACTGTACTATCACCAAGGGAACGGATTGCAGAGCATGTCCCTATCCGGTTCCTCGAAAGTTTGGCAAATCATCAATACACAAGATGACATAACACATCAATTTCCCCCTTTTTGATGATGACTCAGGGCCACTTGGGAAACACAACATGAGCAGAAACATGAACAAACAAGCCAGCATCAATGCATAAAATAGAGTAATTGCCCAGATATATTTTAGCATTAAACAAAATATAGTAGCCAAAAAAGTAAAAAACATGATAATAAATTGTCATCGGTACCAATGTCATTAGGGGAAAAATAAGGATCAAAGAAACAGAACATAAAAGAGGAGGGGGACCAGGTCATAAAAACATGGGATTAAGAGGACGGAAGGGAAACTAAGGAGCAGGGGCCAGTTCCTTGAGGAGCATATCCACTCTTTCACTGTTAGTGCGCTGGTCTTGGAGCATCTGATCAAGAAGCTCATCAACATTCTGTCTTAGCTTCGCATTTTCAGCCCGTAACTTCTCATTCTCAGCATTTACAGCCTCCACAGCACTACGAGAATCAGATTCCTATGACTTTTCATCCAGTTGAACTCTGAGGAGAGCATTATCGGCCTTAAGTCATTGAATCTCAACAGTGCACATCCTTGAGCCTCAATCAGAGTTGAAATGGTAGAGTTGCTGCCAACACCACTTTTCTTTGGCATGCATTCACATTCTTCTAAAGTCAACACAGTGAACATATGCTTTTGGGTGCCCATGGTAGCCTTTCTGGTTTTGACTTTAAAATACACAAGAACTTTTGTCAAGAGAAAGTCATATGGAAGACCATGTATGTCCTCCCTTGCATTTACAACTTTGATGATGTGCTCAATCATAAGAGCTGGCAGACTGATAGGTTTAAAGGTTGACAAAGCCTCAAGAAAGATCAGGTCTGCTATATAGGTGATAGAACGTCTTTCAGCCCTTGCAAGAAACACCTTGTTGACCAGTTCAAACAAGAGTTGATACTCTAGTTTTAGTTCCTTTTTGAAGAGCCTTGCTCTCGTAGCATACCCCTCCCTTTTCACAATCACATTGATAAAGGCCTCAGACACCTTGCCAGACACTATCTTCATCCCATCAGTCAGGACTTTCAAAATTTCTCCAAGCTTAACTTATCTAACTCAAAGTCTGTACCATGCACTAACATGACCATAGTGTGATCATCAGTATAGAGAAGATTTTCATAGTATTAGGCCACCTTTGCTTCATAAACACTAGGTGCTGGTGGGACAAAGAGATGAGTCCATTTTTGGAACTCAACAATCTCGAGTAGTTCCTTCATGTCGAACCTCTCAGCAATGTTAAAGTCAAATACTCTTTCCAATAAAATATTGACTCCATAAAGTCTCCTTCCTTGACTTCTCACTGAGAACAACCTTTTGTCTCTTTGAAGAACCTGATTCCTCACTAGTATTACCCTTTCTCTTCCTTTGAGGGAGAGGTCGAGTTTTACCCACCTTTCTTCCTGACATGTCACATTCACCCTCTATAGCATCCTTCTCAACAGTTTTCCTTTTCTCCTCTTTCTTCTTCTTTGAATTTTTTCTTTCAAGTGGAAACTTTTCCACTTCCTCTTCTTCCACAACATCGTCATCAACCACGACATCTGCATCAACCAAAACATCTGGATCAACCAGCCTACTTCTCATTAGTTAGTTTCTTATCCTTTTAGTGCCTTTTTCTTTTCTTGTCTTTAAGGCAGAATTCAAAGAAACCTTTTTAGCCCTTTTACTCTATCTGGTTCTAGGAGCCATTTGGGGAATGCTCTTTCTTACTTTGGTGACATCCTTCTCCTTTGGATTTTCAACAATAGTGTCCCTTCTGCTCTTAATGCATAGCGACACTTCATCATTAGACTCATTAAATGGAGCAGGACCAATAAAACCAGGTTCCTTCTTAAGAGACAGATCTCCCAATGGCACAATAATATTAGACACTGGTTCGGGATTGATAGCTAAATTCAAATTTACCCTAAAGGAAACTAGTATCTCATCCCAAATAGGAGTTGTCTTGAGTGCTGAAGACTTAGACTCTCCTTGGGCTGAGGGACTAGATCCCTCCTTCATTTCCCTTGCTGACTTCACAAACACAGACCTCATATCACCCGTAACTCCTCACTATTTTTCATAGCTCGCAGGGTATCAGCAATAATCTCAGCCTCACTTTCCAAAATATTGGACCTACTCTGACCCACTTCAAATATAGACCCATCGAACTCCATAGATGACTCATCTGCCCTTTACCACTATCAAATGGAATAGGATTACCTGATTGTGTCGTGGTGTCTTTAACACTGTCGTTGTGAATAACTTTGTCATGTTACTTTGTAACAACAACATCTCCACTCACATGCAAGTCACCAGAGACTAGGTTTTCGTTCACTTGGTCTTGTGCTACTTTTTCCTCAATTGTTTGACTAGTAACCTTTGTTTCCTCATCCTTTTCCACTAGTTTATCTGTATTCTGAAGGTACTTCGACATATAAATGGTTTGTCCACTACCCACTGAGTTGGGCTTTTTAATCGAACCAGAAATCAAGGAGGAGGACAGGAACTTCTTTGGGGTTTGACTCTTACAAGTCATATGAGGACCAGAAATAGGGCATGTTAGAGATGTGACAGTGGGGTTTTGGTCGGTGGAAATAGGGAATTTTAGGGGTGAAACATGGGGTATCGGTTCAGATGGTGTTAGAGCTTTGGAGAGTGATGGAATAGGGTTCATCTCAATCACGTTTGGAGTGGATGATTCTTGGTGAGACACGGTTAGTTTTGATTATAACATCAGATGGAGAAAGAAGGTATAGGATTTAGAGAACATGTAGGTGAGTGAGAAAGAGAGTAAAGCTAGAGTTTAGAGTTTGAGTGAGGAGATAGAGAAAGAGGAATTATACTTAAGAAAAGAAAAAAGGTAACGGTTTTGATTGGGTATGAGAAGAAAGGTTGGGTCAGTTCAAAGAAGGTGTACCATTGGGAAAAAATAGTTTAAATTAAAAGGAGGGAAATGTTTAATGACTTGGCACCTTAGCAATTCAAAATCAAACAAGTACTAAAGGGACTACTAACATAAGTCACAGGAACCACATCCCTTAATAATTTTCTTGAAAATTTGCAGGCAAAAACTCTAAATGATGCAATGTCACCTAAGCATGTGTTGTCCTAAAACTTTCATGCGTGTATACCTATAACAGTATTAGAGTGAGTTAGATACCACCAAAAAACATTTTTTTAGCATTGTACCTTTCCTCTTAACATGGCCAATTATTGAGGGAACTTGTGAGGGACCAACTAGTTGAGCTTGATCAAGCACAACTCCAAGCGATTTCTCTCAAAGTGCTCCCTACTTAGTGCCTTGGTGAAAATATCTACAACCTGATCCTCTATGTTTCAGAACTTCATAGAAATCAGACCATTTTCAACATTATCCCTTAGAAAATGGTGCATGACATGAATGTGTTTGGTCCTTTTGTGTTGCGCTGGATTTTTTCCAAGTTAAGTGTACTTGTATTATCACACAACAAGGACACACAATCAGTAAGCACACAAAAATCCTCAAGTTGTTGTTTGATCCATAACAATTGAGCACAACAGAAAATAGCAGCCATGTCTCAGCTTCATCAGTAGAAAAAGCCATCGAGTTTTGTTTCTCGTACCCCAAGAAATCAAGCATGATCCTAGAAAATGTTTCATTCCAGATGTACTCTTCCTATCCACCAAATATCCAACATAATCAGCATCAGAATATCCAACCAAGTCAAAATTATCTCCTGAGGGATAGAAGAGGACCAGGTCCGGAGTCTCTTTGAAATACCTCAAAATTCTTTTTGTGGCCTTCAAATGAGATTCTTTGCGACTTGATTGGAACCTTGAACATAACCCAACACTGAAGATAATGTCAGGTCTGCTAGCAGTTAAGTACGGTAGATACCCAATGATACCTCTATACATGATTTTATTGACATGAGAACCAGGTTCATCCATGTTCAACCGAGTGGCAGTGGCTATAGGTGTATTAATATGCTTATCATTCTCCATCTCGAATCTCTTAAGCAGCTCATTGATATACTTTTGTTGACTGATCATGGTGCCTTTTGGGGTGTGCTTCACTTACAGCCCAAAGAAGAAATTTAGCTCACCCATCATGCTCATCTCAAATTCACTTCCCATGAGCTTAGCAAACTCTTCACAAAGGGAATCATTAGTAGTACCAAAAATGATATCATCAACATAGACTTGCACAATCAACAAATTTCTCCCTCTCTTTTACAGAAATAAAGTGTTGTCAATTTTTCCTCTTGTAAAGTCATTTTCAAGATGAAACTTTGACAATCTTTCATTCGATGCACGATGAGCTTGCTTCAAACTATATAGATCATTGTCAGGCTTGAACACATGCTCAAGATGTTCATGACTTTAAAAACTAGGGGGTTGCTTGACAAAGACTTCCTCCTTTAGATATCCATTCAGAAATGCACTTTTAACATCCATTTGGAAAATTTGTATTCCATATGAGATGCAAATTCTGATTGCCTCTATTCTAGAAATAAGAGCAAATGTCTCATCATAGTGTATCCCTTTTTCTTGATTGTAACCTTGAACCACCAGCCTTGCCTTATTCGTGGTAGTGTTTTCAAACTCATTGAACTTGTTGCGAAACACCCACCTAGTCCCAATCACTGTTCTGTCTGAGGGCATAGGGACCATGTGCCACACCTTATTTCTTTCAAATTGATGAAGGTCTTTTTGCATAGTAGCTATCCAGTCAATATCTTTCAGTGCTTCCTTGATATTCTTGGGTTCAATATGAGATAGAAAGGCTAAGAAGGAAACATGTTTCCCGCCTTAGATCTAGTTTGAATACCAGAGTCTAAGGGAGTGATCACATTTTGAAGTGGATGAGATCCCTTATGCTTCCAGTTGGATACTTGAACTACAGGAACAGAGGGACCATGTTCTTCCATGTTGTATTCGTCATTGACATCAACAGAAGCATGACTTCCACTTCCTTGTCCAGCTTCATAAGTGTCTGATACAACATTTGTTACTCTATGTTCAGCTTCTGATGGAGTAATGGCAGGATAAGGTTCCTCTGTACCTTCTGAAGACTCGGTTGCATCTTCGTCATTACTTTGCTTGATTAGTCTCATCAATTCAGTCTTTCCATTTGAGATTTCAATAACGTCATCAGGAACTTTTGAAAATACTCCATCTTTAACGTAATCATTATGTGACTCTTTATTGCTCAGTGCATTGGATTCATCAAAGATCACATGCACACTTTTCTCTACACACTGAGTTCTTTTGTTGTAGACCTTGTATGATTTTCTATGATATGAGTAACCAAGAAAGATTCCTTCATCACTTTTTGCATCAAATTTCCCCAAAGCTTCCTTACCATTATTGAGAACAAAGCATTTGCAGCTAAATGCTCTTAGATAAGTCAGCTTGGGCTTTCTCCTATTGAGCAATTCATAAGGAGTCTTCTACAGGGACCTGATGATGCATCTATTTATCACATGACAAGCAGTATTGACAGCTTCAACCCAAAAACTTTTAGACACAACTCTTGATATCAAAATTGTTGTAGCCATATCTTCAAGTGTACTATTTTTCGTATTCAAAACACCATTTTGTTGAGTGTTCTAGGAGCAAAACAATTGTGACTTATACAATTTTCAGCACAAAATTCTTCAAATTTGGCATTTTCAAACTTAGTGTCATGATCAGATCTAATACTCACAATGTGATTTCCTAGTTTCATCTGAATTTGTTTCACAAAGGCATAGAACACAGGGAATGTTTCATCCTTGCTTCTGAAAAATAGAGTCCAGGTGAATCTAGTCATCAACAATCACAAAAATATACTTATTTGCTCCTCTGCTTGGAATCTTTATTGGTCCACAAAGATCCATGTGAAGAAGATCATATGTCTTTGAGGTACTCACTTATTTCTTTGCCTTGAAAGAGGATCTGACATACTTCCCTTTAATGCAAGAATCACACGCCTTGTGATCTTTGAACTTGGCCTTTCGTAGCCTATGAACCAGGTCTTTCACAGAAAATTTATTCAGCAATGAAAATCTTGCATATCCCAGTCGTCTATGCCAAAGCTCAACATGACCATCCATGGCAACATAGATATTATTGAACCTTTTTTGCTATTAGCACCACTTCACCAGTTTTGAGATTGGTGATTGCGCAAGAGCATGACAAGAACTTCACTTCATTTCCTTTATTACAGATTTGAGACACACTTAACAAGTTGTATTTTAACCCATTTACATAGTACACATTCTCAATTCCATAAGACAACACTAATAATGTACCCTTTCTTGCCATTACCAAAGGACACACTCCCATCTTGGGTTTTTTCCCTTTCAAACTCAAGCCCTTGCCTACCCCCACTTTTACTCTTGAACATAGAGGTAATTACATCAGAGGACCATGTCAAATGAAGTGTCTTATCAAGATCAACTTTTACTCTTTTTAAATCTTTTTGTAGCTGTCTGTTCTGTTCTACCTCAGTAGTGAGACACGGTTTCATTTTCTTAAGCTCCTTTTCAAGCTCCAGTTAAGTCTCACCAGCTACACCTTTTCCTTTAGAGGGAGTATCCATACATTTTTTCAATTGATTTTCTAACAGGATGTTTTCTTGAGTTACCTCATCAACTTGTTCTTTTAGATCTACAATGGAAACTATCAAATCATCCCTTTCTTGTTCTAAATCACCAATTTCTTCATTTAGAGCACTCTTCTCTTTAACAAGAACATGATAAACATCGATTAACATATTTGCAATGATATATGTTTCTTTTGAGAATAAATTTTCAAGTTTTTCTGAACATCATGAAAATTTACCTTTTTTTGCTCATCATCAGCAGTAGTATCAGATTTGGTTATGAGTGCAAAGATTGACTTTTATTCAGAAGGTTCATTGTTAATAGTCATCATTGATTTGTCACCCTGGTCATCATCATCTTTAGATTCACTTGAGGAGTCTCCCCAAGCAGCAAGAGCTTCCTTCACCAGGTCATCAGCCGCATCTCTCCTCTTGAGCTTCTTATCAGGGACCTGGTTACTCTTAACAGTCCTGTCTTTCTGATTGTCCTGCTTGGTGAAGAGGACATTCTTTAATGAAGTAACTAGTTTTCCCACATTTGTGGCAACAATTGTCATTTCCTTTGAAGTTCCTGCTGGAGCTTCCTATTCTTGGGACCCCACCATTTTTTGAAACATGCGAGTGAGGTATGCCATATTAGCTTTGTCACTGCTTGAGTCACTTTTGGTAGCCTTGAGAACCAGGCTCCTCTCCTTCGTTTCCTTACTCTTTTCAAGTTTTTTCCTGGCTTTCATCATCTCGTAAGTCTTGAGATTTCCAATCAGCTCATCAATGGTCAGCGTCTTCAAGTTCTTGGCTTCATATATGGCATTCACCTTGCTATCCCAAGAGTCTGATAGGATACCAAGCAATTTTCTGACCAGTTTGTTGGTTGTAATGACTTCTCCCAGAGAGTTAAGCTCATTGATTATAGAAGTGAACCTGGTATGTATATCTTGGATATACTCATTTTCTCTCATCTTAAATAGCTCATACTCTGTGGTGAGCATATCGATCTTGGACTCCTTAACTTGAGTGGTTCCTTCATGAACAGTATAACCCGGTTGTACTCATTCGGTCCAATACCAGAAACAAGGATCTTCATAGCCTTGAAGTTTTTCTCCACGTCCTTTCTGTCCACATCATTGTATTCCTTTCTTGCTTTTGGAGTAGTTGTAAAACCAACTAGATCTTTGTTCATGAGAACATGAGGACAATGACAGATGATATCCCACAACTCAGAATCTTCGGCCATGATGAAATCGTGCATCGTTGTCTTCCTCTACCAATAGCACTTTTTGTTGAACCTTGGTGGTCTTGTGGTAGATTGTTCTTCCTCTAAGTTTGGTGGAGCAGCCATAAGAGAGATTTTTTCTAGGTGTTAACCTTTTAGAAAGCACCTGCTATGATACCAATTGATAGAAACTAAGAGTCCACCAAAAAGTATAGAGAAACATGTTCTCTATCTGTTCCCTCAAGAAAAAACAGAAAGTAAACAACACAATATTACGTGGAAAACTCCTTGCTCAAGGGATTAGAAACTATGACCTACCAAGTAGGATTTTCCAACTTCACTAACTGAGCAACTTCAGATTACAACCTATTACAACTTAGCAATTAAACTATTAATCCATCACCCCTTACAATACCTCTATTGTAAGTCCTTTACAATAACTCTATTACAAAACTACAAACCTTGACTAACTCTAGCCAATAACACAAACAAACACAGGTTGAAATTTGACCTATTATGACACTTCTTAAAAGTAGTGCAGGATTATAATGAAGTACAAAATGACAAATACTCAAAATAAACTAAAGGACTTAGACATCTTCAGTGTCCGAATCTGGTCCTTCAATTTACAAACAACTTTGTTCTTGGAAGCACTTGGAGACTTGTGGCGGCTGCACTTTCAAAGTGATTTTAGGTTTTCAAGTGTTGTCTGAAACCTTGTAACATGTTGTATATATATTGGGGAGCATGTGTCACGATCCAAACCGGAGGGCCACGACGGGCACCCGGACCCCACCCACGGGTATCGCTAATCATACAACCAACTTCTAATCACAATTAAATATGAACTAAGCCAAAAAAGATTATAAAACTTTTAACCAGAAAACTAACTTATATATATATTTACATCCCAAAGGCCGACAAGGCCACACAAGACTACCACACAGGACACCGTCTACAAGCCTCTAAAGAATACATGACATCATAAGGACGAGACAGGACCCCGCCATACCCATATACGTATGCAAAAATATTATACCATGACTAGACTACAACTCTGAAACAAATAGAGTGCTCCAGAAATCCGCTGAGTTAGCAACCTACTAACGTGAATCATTATCCTCTTTAACTGAACCTGCGGGCATGAAACGCAACATCCCCCGACAAAAGGGACGTCAGTACAACTGATGTACTGAGTATGTCAGGCATGGATAATAGCATAACAGAGATATAACAATAACTGAAACAGAAATAACTGACCAACAGTAAATACCTCTGAGGGTCCTAATACATATGTCTAAATGTTATGCATGATGCAGTATAATATTGGCCACACAAGCATCTTCCTTACCATAACAGCCTATGTGGGCATAATTATCTCATATCGGCCTCTGTGGATATAATATGCCTAAATGTCATGCATAATGCGGTAAACACATATATACTGGTCACACAAGGGCATCTTCCTCCCAATCATACTTATATACATATATATTGGCCATTAATCAGGCATCTTCCTTCATTAAGCCACACACGCTTTATCATTATCATATCACAACTGATCAGGTGGTCTGCGTATCCCGTTTCCCATCCCCAATATATAGTCTCTGGTGAAACATGAATGCAATGCAAATGAAAATTCATGAATCACAATAAAATATCCTGAATGACATAATTTCCTTGTACCTTCGGTAAATATTAACATCTTTTCTGTATGCCTTAATAGGGACTTAGGAACATATTTAGACATGCTTTCAACATAGAAATCAATAATATGAACATTCCTTAACTTCTAGGAGTAGAGTAATTTTTGAAGCAATATCACGGTTACGTTTCGTACATGGAACATGCCAAAAGAAAGAAATAATTTGTCTTAACATACCTTCGTTTCGCTAAAGTAGAAGCAACATGGCTACAAAAGGACCAGTTGCATGTGAAAGAGAAGACTCAATCACAAGATACGAGTCGAGTAGTATCCTACACACCAAAGATCAGCCCATATGGAAAAAATGGAATTTTTCCCATAAGAGCCTGTTCGGACAACTTTAATAAGAAATTTTAATAAAACAAATGAGACCTTCACATCTATGAGTGTTTCAGATCAAAAACATTTTGTTTAGGCTAGCTCATAAAAATCAGAAAAAGTTGGACAATATCAAAGTTTCTCACAGACACAAAGCACTCCTTCAAGGCAAATGTGGATGATGGTCTTAAAATATCGAACAGAGCTTCTCACAACTTGCCACCTTAACTATAAAATTGCATTGTCATATACTACATGTTCCCATGATGCCACATACTCCCAAAGGGCACGGTCACTTAATTAATTAAGTGACCTGCCTCCGTATAATTTATCAATCACGCACATAATTAATTATGTGATCCCAATTCACTTAAACTTTGATAACTTATAAGACCTTCATATACTCAATGTCATAATTTGCAATATGATACTAGTCCATAATCTCTTTATGCACACACCAAATTTATTTCTTTTCCCCGTCATCACACTTGTTACGTCCAAAATTATTTCGGGGTTTAATCTTTTTATATACCAATCTCCTTATTAATATACATAACTACAACATAAATTTTCCCAACGCCCGGGTCTATTTATAAACGCCTAGAGATTTTACATACGCCTAGCGATTCAAACTATGACCCGAAAGTACGGGATGTTACAACATGTATGAGAGATAGGGACAATTCAGCCCTTGGTTTTGGCCACTAGCACACTACAGCAGCGCTGCTGTACTACTGCTAGTGATTTACAGCTGTAACAGTTGACTGTACTATAACCAAGGGAACGGATCGCAGACCAGGTCCCTATCCGGTTCCTCGAAGGTTTGGCAAATCATCAAAACACAAGATGACATAACTTGTCAAGGGGTTACTGACATCCCATCGCCAGTGAAAGAGATTGGAAGACCAAAACCGTGACATTGAAGAACACAATCATTGCTATGAGTTTAGGTACACTTCCGCATCTAATATATATTCACGATGCTTTAACATGATATTTCTTGGAAAAAGATGATGAATTCCATATTAAAGTTTGGTTCTTTCAGCACCACCATTATTTTATGGTTACATGTGAGGACTTGTTTTTAGTTCGTTTTTTATGTAAAATGAAATAGGAATATATGAAACATATGAAGGAAAATCTAAAATCTTGTTTCTAGTGACACTTGTCTTGAATATAATTAGCCTTCAACATAGCATGGAATGGTGAAACTTTTTTCTTCCCTGTTAATGTTGCTTATCAGGTCGGTCGGTGCTTTTTCTATAAGTAGAAATAAGAACATTTACCTGTGGTTTCGAAAGGTCAAGTTGACTCGATAAATCAAAACCTTGTTCCTTACATGGAGATGAAAAAAGTTAAGAAAATGAAAATGATGCTCTGCTAAAGCACCGGACACAAAAGATGGACCTGAAAAAGGATCATTATTTGAAATTAATTGATGAGATTACACAAACTTAGGATAGAAAACTGTCTGGGTTCTCGTTACATTTTTCAGAAAAGGGAAGTAATATAATCTACAGATAAGGGAAAAAATGAAGCTACATAATATATAACAGATAACAACATGTTCATATACTTCATTTCCACTGGTTGGCAACAATGTCAGCAAGATCAACCACCCTCTGTGAGTAACCCCATTCGTTGTCATACCAAGCAATAACCTTAACCATGTCATCTCCCATGACCATGGTGAGTCAAGCATCAACAGTTGATGAAACATCAGAGCACCTAAAGTCGACTGAAACGAGGGGCTCATCACAGACGGAGAGAATTCCAGCAAGCTCCTTGTCAGCAGCCTCCCTGAATGCAGCATTCACTTCCTCTGCAAATGTCTTCTTGGATACTTGAACGACGAGGTCCACCACTGAGACATTTGGGGTGGGCACACGAAGGGCAATGCCGTTGAGCTTCCCCTTCAGACTGGGGACGACAAGGGCCACAGCCTTAGCTGCACCAGTTGAGGCCGGCACAATGTTGAGAGCTGCAGCTCTTGCACGTCTAAGGTCCCTGTGGCTTGCATCAAGAAGCCTTTGGTCACCAGTGTAGGAGTGTGTAGTTGTCATGGTCCCCTTGATTATACCTAGCCAGGGAAAATTGATGTACATTAGTTTTCTGAATCTATTCATATCGGTGTAGGTTCTTCTTTGCTAAGCAAGTTAATACTCCCTCAGTTCCAATTTATGTGAAGGTGCTGATTGAGCACGATATTTTAGCATAAAGGAAGATTTTTGAAATTTATGTCTAAAATAAGTTGTAGATATTTGGATGACTATTATTTATCTCATTCAGAATAAAATGAGAATTTTAAAGTTATATTATTACTAAATGTTGAAATGTATATTTCTTAGTACTAAAATTGAAACAGCGGGAGTACTATTAACTGTGATTGTCTAAAATATACATGAGAGAAGAAGTATTACCGAATTTTAGGTCAAGGACTTTGACAAAAGGAGCAAGACAGTTGGTGGTGCAAGATGCGTTGCTGATGATGGCCTCATCAGGGTTGTAAAGGTCGGCATTGACACCGACGACGTAGGTAGGAATATCACCCTTTCCGGGGGCAGTGATCAGCACTTTCTTAGCTCCAGCTTGGATGTGTTTCCCGGCACCCTCTCTGTCGACAAACACTCCGGTACCTTCGATCACCAAGTCAACGCCAAGATCCCTGGATCACAACTATGTCAATATAGAACTTACGGCTGTCGTCTCCTTATATAGGTGTTGAGTAATCAAAGTTATTTTCTTAACAGAAGTGTATATAAGATGACCCTATCACTGCAATGTTGGTGAAAAGGGACTTACTTCCAGGGGAGATTGATGGGGTTACGGTCAGAGACGACTTTGATGACCTTTCCATCAACAGAGATGCCATCGGTACCAACAGGCTTGACGTCAGCGTCAAAGATGCCGAGGGTAGAGTCGTACTTGAGGAGGTGAGAGGCTTGCTTGACACCGCCAGTGTCATTGATCGCAATGACATCAAGGGGAGAGTCTTTCCTGCCATGCCAGCACCTCAAGAAATTCCTTCCAATTCTTCCAAATCCATTGATGGCTACCTTCAATTTGGCCTCAACTACTCCCCTCTTGTTCTTTCCTCCACCAATCTACGTTTTTCTTAACTCATTCCAAGTGTATCACCAAACAAGAGTGTCGCACTTCATGGTAATTGAACTTCCAAATAATTTGTGATTGATTAGTTGAAATAGAACTTTTAAGGTTTTTTAATATCAACGAGCACTAGCTTGCAGCAAAAAGATTTTCAACTTTTAACCAAAATAATCAAATTCTTTTAATGTTGGAATGATCAATGCAACGAAGTTCAGGTTGAGCAGTACTGAATATCAACGAGCACTACACACAGAATTGTTTTTTTTAAAAACGAGTAAGTCAAACAAACACACATATATGCAACACGCAAAGAACATATGAGAAATATGAAACTCTTGATTCCCAATACACTGAAAAAAACATTTTCTTCTTACTAGTAGTATTATTATTGGATTCTAGAACAAACATATTGTTGCACACGAATCTCAAGTCACTCAAATTTAGATGAATGTAACATTTATATATGCTACACTACAGGTTAATTAAAAGATCAATTAACTCCATGATTTATGGGATTAGTAGGCTGAAAAACAAGGCGGGTAACTTGCTACGATAGGTAAATTTAGTATAAATCTTTACTAATGAAATGTATAATGTACTCTATTACTTACAACAGAGGTCTGGAAAGCAACAAGAGAGAGCAAGTCATCGTTAGATTTCCTTCCGAATGGAACCGCACATGAGGTGCGCAGCCCAGTGAAGTCTGAGAATGATCCTTTGTTGGTGACCTGGAGAGAAGAATTGGCTACTGATAGAGCAGACGAAGCCATGATTGTTGTGTATTCACAAGCAGGTCAGTTAGGAATGCATGAGCACATGTATTTAGTGAAGATGGGATGAAGAGAAAAAGATGGTGGATGAGATTATGGATCATAGCCTCTCACTCATTCTATGGCTGTCGTTTGCTACTACTAGCATGTTACTCCTCCTGATCAAAAAAAAAAGTTCACTTAGCCTTCTCTTCTTAGATAAAAAAGAGTCCACTTAGCAAATCAAGAAAAAATAAATCTTGTTTTTTCAGATTTACCCCTATTAAGTGTTATGTGATCAAATTTCAATACAAATTTAATTAAGGACAGTTTAGTCAAATTATCTATTTTTGTCTAGGAATTACTATTTTCTTAAGGGGTGTGCAAATATCTAAGTGGACACTCTTTTTTATCCGAAGGGATTTATTTCTATACTCCCTCAGTTCTATAATAAATGGTATTTTAGGCTTTTCATTTTATTTCAAAATAAGTGGTGCTTTAGGATTTTAAGAAGAAATTGACCTTATTCTTCCAAAATTATTCTTATTTACATAATCAAGAATCATGAAGTAGCTTTTTTTTTCTATGTATTAATTAGGGGTGTTAGTAAAAACACTCATAATTTTTTAGAATTAATCAATTTGTGTGCATAAGCTAAAAACATCACTTATTATGGAATGGAAGGAGTATATCTTTGTTGCACCCAGAGTGTAATGAACTTTTAACCCCTGTTATATTAGGTTACTACTCCCTTCATCCCAATTTATATGATGTAGTTTAACATGGTACATAGTTTAAGAAATAAAGTAAGACTTTTGAATCTTATAGTCTAAAATAAGTCAAAGATATTTGTGTGTTTATAGATCATTTCTTGTTAAGCGTAAAAGTTAAAGTTTAAAGTTAAATTATTGTGAAATAAGAAAATGTGTCATTCTTTTTTGAATTGACTAAAAAGAAAAGTGTCGCATAAATTGTGATATAGGAAGTACCATTTAATAAAAATTATCAATTGATGATATTTAATAAAGTTATCTGTAATATCCCTTAAATTAATGACTTAATTATATAAATTTTTTAAACATTTTCAGTGCTCAACATTTAAACTTTATTACGTTTATTACGATTTTCTAGCAATTCATATACAGTGCGTCCTACGGTTAAGTTCATCGATATTATTTCTTTATTAGTTTTACTTTGAAACAAATACATTATATAAATTAAACAAGAAGGAATACCATATTTCATCTTGTCGTTTCCTTATGCTTTTTTTGTATGTTTGATAATTGTTATAAATATTATTTATTTATTGTGAATGTTTATCTTTAGGAGAAAAGTTAGGTTTGTGACGTTGGCACCAAGCTACTTTTTCTTTATAAATAGAGTTATCTTCATTGTATTTTAACGATTCGTTTGGTCATTTAGGCATTTTTACTCTTTTGCCCCGTTGACCCTTCCTCTAGCATCGTTAGAGTGTATCCAATTTGCGGGGATGGGTGGAGCGGTTCCCGAGATAGTCAGATGAGTCTTGGTGGATTTTGAGGAAATTAGAAGTTTTTAAGTTGAATAAGTGAAAAAGTGTTGACCAATAGTTGACTTTTGGGTAAATGAACCTTTCTGGGAATTTCGTCGATTCCATGAGGTCCGGAGAGTCGATTATCACTTGGTGAGGTGATTGGTTCAATTCCCGAGACACTCGGGGGCATTTTGGTCCTTTGGTTGGAAATTTTGTTTTGAGGTTTTGGGGGTTGACCCGATCAAGATGACCTCCGTTGGGAATTTCGATGGCTCGGGTGAATACGTAGCGTGTTTTTACACTGATATGCATATTTGGTTTGTATCCGAGAAGTCTCGGATGAGTTTCGGGTGTTGGGATGAACTTCGTGAAAACCAGATTTTTGCTGGTTTTTGGTGTCTCGCCTTTGCGGTGGTTGGTCCGCATGTGTGATATTTTGGGAACTCATGCAAGTTCCGCACCTACAAAGTATTTTCCACAGGAGCGGGACCGCATATGTAAAGTTACCCTCGCTTCTGGAAAGCCTGAGATATTTTAAGTGATTTCGCCTATGCGGGTGATTTTTTGCAGAAACGACTCCGCATCTGCGAGGGATGGTCCGCAGAGGCGGAATCGCTGAAAATCAGAAATCATTTTTAAGTCCATTCTTCACAACATCGCCCCATTCTTCATATTCACGATTTTGGAGTCTCAAGGAGCTCTAGGGGGTGATTTTGATGTGTTTATGAGGATTTTATCTTGGGGTAAGTTTATCATCTTTCTAATTTGTTTGTGTTGTCATTAAAGTGTGAAATATCATGTTAGAATCATGTATTAGTTGAGAGGTTTTAGGTGATAAACCATAAGTTGAAATTGATTTTCTTTTACTTTAATCTTATGTTGTTGGAAAGATTCTGTGAATCTAATCACTTATTTATTAAGGGAAACTGGCTGCTAAGCTTGAATTACTCTTCTACTATGAAATTGGGTGTAACGCCGCGAACCATGGTCTGGGTGAAACACAACACTCGGTGTCTGACTGCATGTGACTGAGCGAACCACATGGCTTGATGATCAACATGGGCATCAAAACATGTTATAGTAATGATTTAAAACATGTAGAACATAATACTGTATTTATAGTATGAAATAATCATAGCGGAAGTAATCTTAAAATATTATAAGTATGAATAACTGAAAAACTGACATGGCATGATTACTAGTCTAGTCTATGAAACCTTTGAACCATGAGGCTGACTATAAAACTGTTTTACCAAGACAAGGCCCTGGCATACCTCTATCATAATGCACAATCATAAAAAAAACTAAACTGACACCCCAAATGGAATGGGGCTCACTAAGTAGCTGATATCGAAGCAATCCTAACGAGCAGATCCATAGTCTTGAAACTCAGTACCTGCACCGTGAAGTGCATGCCCCATGCAAAAATGGACATTAGTACATTTGAATTGTACAGTATGTACAAAAACTAAATAAATAAGCAGGCACATGGAATAATAGGACATGAAACTAAAACTGCAACATGAGTATAAGCATGATCTAGCATGAGTGTAAAATATGTAAAGTTGTGTATCTGTATATGTATATGTATGTATATTTGTATATCTGTGGGGAGAGCAGTAACATAACCGACAACATGAAACACCACGTGACTACGCGGAGTCTAGTACCTAGCACGACCAGTAGAGCAATCTCATACCTTGCTGGTGTATGAGTCATAAACATGGCATGAAAGGATTCAATTTGTAATCTGAAGGTATTGTCCTCTGGCAGAGCGACCCTTAACCTATGATGGAATAAGTAGTTTCAGGATATCTAAGCCTTTTCGATAAACTATGCAACTCCCAAAACATGTACTTAAAATTGTGGCTTGTAAGCCCATGGGTTTCATGAAAGGAACTTGTAAAGCATGGTTTGAAATCATAATTTAGCATGTGAAATAGATATATCATATAACTTGTATAAATCATGAAAATCATATATAATTTCATGGACTGAGTAACATTGATCATAACTTGTAATTTAGGAACTCATGGAATTCAAACATGTGTTCATGGATTACGGACAGGTTCATGACAATTATAATGATATATCATGAATACAATAACGAACCATAATAGAGGCATGATATATATATATATATATATATATATATATATATATATATATTTAGTATTACATGTAATTAGAGTTATCATGATATCAGAGTTAAAACCCTAAGTTATGAAATTTTCATGATTTCAAAAAAATGAGGTGTGGTGAAGAACATGGATATTCCCACACATGGATAGAAGCTCACATGCCTTGTTCGCTCCTAATCTTGTCTTAAAAATCTGAACTTTAGAGTAGAAACCCAAAGCTTGGACCTTAGAACCTTGAGATGGTTTTATCTTGAAAACCCTAGGTTATGAACAATGAATTTCAATTTAGAATTCATCTATATATGTAAGAATCCACTTGGAATACTTGGAATATGCTTACCTTGATGTATGAGAGTGATGAAAGGAGAGAACATTCGTGCTAGGGCTTGGGAAGAGTGAAAACTAATTTTTCAGAACTAACTGTTTGTTGCGCCGGGGGTTTTACGGTCAAATTCGACTGACCATCAAATTTTCTATGGCCTGAGGAGGGATCGTTAAATATTGTACGGTCTGCAATCAGACCGTCTTGAAGATTGCCAATTTCCAGTGATCTAGAAGAGTTGATGGTCTGAGATAGTTGGAATCGACGGGCCATATGAACTTATACGGTTCGTAGAATTCATAGAGTGCCGTCAATTTCAAAAATGAAATTGACAGTTCATTTCAACGGTCCGTATAACCTGTCGTAAAATCTTATTTGTAGAACTGAAATTGGTTTATTAACTTAAACTTCCTGTTTTGGTTTTCTAAACCCCTGAATCATAAACATGACTTAGTTTGAAGGTACGAGGTATTACATTGGGTTATGGGAAAATAAAGGTTTGAAGATGAGGAACCCTAGATGGGTTATGGTTTTCTTAATGAAATTGGTGGATGTTTTTGAAAGGATTTCATGACTTGTGGCTTGGGTTGACTACTTCTAACTTCAATTTCAAATTTTTAATAAGTTTTCAAACGGATTAAATGTGGGTTTTCTTATAAAATTGGGGCCAAGTAGTTGTTTCCTCTTTTTAGTATTCATTCTCATGTGATATTAGAAATGCGTGTGTTAACATAGGACTTATAAATACGCCTAGACTACTATTGTCAGATAGTACTTCGGAAGAACAATATGGTGTAGGTGTTCATGGCACCCGCTCGGCTATGAGTTAGGCTACGGTTTAATATACTAGACTTCGATATAAACATGTAATCAATATAAATATTGAGGGGTATTAGGTGTGTTGGGCATCCCACCTTAGTGGCGGCGATGATCATTTGGGTGGGTACCAATGTTGCACTATCTTGATGGGTGTTGGGGAATCAGCCTTAGGGTAGATTTCGACTGCTGTTATGTGAGCTTGTTGTCATTAATTGTTCCTTGTTGTGTTTACTCGTCACATATGCTTCTGATATGAAAGTCTGGTTATATGGAATTATATGTTGATTGATAATTCTAAATCATGTGTTATTCATCTCTTTAAGTTGATTGCATCTCATTTACCATGACTACTTGTCTTATTACTGTTGCATTTATACACTCATGATTGTTGTGATATTGAAAATGGAGTGGTATGGAAATTCTCTAGGTCCAATGATGACCTTTAAAGAAAGGTAAGGATACTATTATGAGATGGTTTGGAAACACTGAGATGATGATTAAGATTAGATATGGCTCGACAAATGAGTTTGGGCTAGAGTCAGGCCGAGGTATTTTCGGCTCGCTAGGAGCGGTATATGGATGACGCGGGTCTCACATAAGTCACTTATATGTGGAAAAGACCTATAGAGTGTTTATATATCAGTTGATCCTATGGTATAACAACTTATTCAAACACCACAGGGTCACATTATAAGCTTGCATATGCTAACGTCCTTAATTTATGGATAGTAACCATGTGAACAAGTTAGGGGTTATCTTAGACCAATAGTGCCAATGCATGCCAATTATATGCTTATGTGAAGAGCTGCAAGGTGGTTGTATTCTCCAAGTATTCATCTGTCCATATGAGGAAGGTTGATTATGTTTATGTGGTTAGATTAATGTGAGTCGATTCTTGATTTTAGAATAGTGGATCTTATTGTATGAGAATTAAGTACCCTTATATATTCTAGATAACTTTAGTATCGATGATTCTGAGTTGTGAGTGTTAAATCATATATGTGATTGAAGGTGACTTACGTGATATGAAAAACTGTGTAGTGTAGGACTATTTGCGTGTCAACTTGGTATTTATGTCCATTACATGTTGTCTGTCGTTGTCGGCCTATGATTCCTACGGGGTACATTGTGTACTCATGCTACACTTGATGCATTTTTTTCGTGGATGCAGATATTTGATTGACCCAGGTTACAGTCTCAGAGTACGGTAAGATTTAGGGCGGGCCACTCATCCTATCGGCGATCCTGATCTTCATCCATGGTTGGACTGTCTTATTTATCAAAGACAGTTGTTAGCTTTACTTTTCTATTCTTTGAACTCATAGTAGCTCTTGTACGAGTCAGATCAGGTTCTGGGAAAGGTTATGTTGTAAAGGATCGTGATAATTATAAGTGTTGAAATGAAGTATTCTTATATCCCTATGATTCTCTTATTTATGCCGCAACGTTTCAATATGGGTTAAAGGGATTTTGGGGATGGTTCACCTGGGATAGTGTAGGTGTCATCATGACCTGTGATTTGGGTCGTAACAGTATTTACATCCATCAAGAGAAATAAAGAACTCTCCTCTCTTCTCTCTTTTTCCACGATATTCTTATTTTAGCTTTATTATTTTATAACATATTATCAGCACGAGTATCTAACCAGTTGATTTATATGCTCTTCAATTTTGTTCTACATCAAACTGGTATGTTTCTTTTTAACTTATAGTTACTATGGCACGGTCGCTATATATTTATATAGATGAAATTTACCTTTTGTTTTGTTTGTTTTACTCACCATGATTATGACGAAAATTATGATGAGTAGATATTTGTTACTGTATTATATTATTTCTCCTCTAATATCTTGCTTGAAATCTTAATAGCTTCAAAACAGAATCTTAACCTATAGCCGTCATGCCAATTTTAATTTGACGTATATGTTTCCTGATTTATGTCTAGTTCTAGTTAATCTTTAGGAGACTAAAAGATATACAATTACCTAATCTATATCTACATGCCAATAATTAACATGTTTTCCAAAATAATTATAGGGATTTGTTTTCATGCAAACATGACTACTTCTTAGGAGCTGTAAAGAATTATATTAGATTGAACTGATAATTCTTTGCTCGTACAAGATGTGCTCTTAATTTTAAATCAACCGAAAGTGAAAGAATTAACCCCTTCACTATTTTCATTAATGAAGAGGTCTATATATACAATCTCTAAATATGGAAAATCATATTTTTACTATAATACTAATATCCTAATTGGTACAAGAATTCTACAAAATATGGTAAGAAACCTAAATATCCTAAATATACACTTTGTCCATGTGGGATACACGGTGGTTTCTATCACACCCTCGCAGTCATAGCAGGCGGTTGTCGTACGCTGAGACTGTCCCTAAAATTTTCAAACAGAACTAAGGGAAGACTCTTAGTAAAGATGTCATCAATTTGGTACTTTGAAGGGACATGTAAGACACGTACTTGTCCACGAGCTACTTTTTCGCGAACAAAGTGAATATCCATCTCGATATGTTTAGTGCACTGATGTTGGACCGGATTCTCATAGAGATAGACGACACTAACATTATCAAAGTAGACCAAAGTAGATTTCCAAATAGGAAAGTGAAGCTCTAATAAAAGGTTACGCAGCCAACATGACTCAGACACCACATTGGCTACTCCTCGATACTCGGCCTCCGCACTGGATCATGATAAAGTAGTCTGTCGTTTTGCCTACCAAGAGACCAAGTTATCACCAAGAAACATACAATAACCAGAGGTTGAACGTCTGGTATCTGGACATCCACCCCAATCAGCATTTGTAAGAGACGAGAGTAGAGACTGAGGATGGATATAAATGCAACCCACAATCAAGTGTGCCCTGTATGTATCGTATAATGCGTTTGAGCGCATGCATATGCTCAATCCGTGGAACATATGTCGCACCCGATTTTGACCTGCGGGCTTCGCGACGTGATGGCTCGATTCCCTCTGGATCGGTTACAAATGCTTGCTTTGAGGAGTCGTCACCTAATTATTCTAAGGTGAATTAGGGCACCTAAATACTAACTAAAAGCTGTAAAACAACTCCAATTTTATGATCTACGAAACTAATGAGATTCTAGGTAAGGGTTCTTTATTATCCTAAAGGGAAGGGGTTAGGCATCCTTTAAGATCCGCTAACTTGCGGTTATCCGATCAAACTCAGGTTAATTATTATGTTAAAAGTGCATGTTTTACAAGTATAAAAATAATGTTGCAAGTATTTAATGAAATGATGCATTTGTACAAGCATGCATTTGTATGACAATAATATACATGTAAAGCTAAAAAAATAATATGAATATGCATTCATATGAAAATTGATAAAGATGTATGCAATGTGATTTCTTATGGGCGACGGGCCTAAAAATAGATAAACTAGCGATTAACAATTTTAAAACTAACCGAGCCTAAAAATAAATGAACTAGCAATGGGTTTCAAGTTTTAGACTACCCTATTAATTAATTCTATGTTTGTCTATTCTAAACATTTCAATAATTTCACGAGTACAATAATATTACAATACAGAATGAAATAAAGCTGAATTAAGAAAGTAAATGACAACAACAAAATAAATAATCTCCGAGGGGTTATTTGCCTTCTTTGACTTTATCTTTGCAAGCTGTCAAGAATAAACGGTTAGAAACAATTAAATATACATAACTTCGAATCCGTATCCAAAACAATAAATGTTTTTATTACGGAGGGCTCAGACTTAAATTTTTAAAATATCATTCCAATCACGTCGTGGTTGCGAACATATGACTCGGTGGTCATTTTAGTTGCCTTGCCTATCGAACATGTTGGTCTCTCGGGTGAAAAAGATTTAAGTTTCATCCTTGCCCAGAAGCTTTATTTTCCGTCTTTACAACTGTGGAGGCCTCAAAAATCGACGGATAATTTTTTCATCGGCCATCACGAAGATCGTGTTCAAATCAGCAACATTAAAATCGAATCGCACACAAGAGGGCGAAACGATAAGCGTAAAAACAGAGGCAATTTGAGAAGACGGGATGTTTAGTAAAATAAAAAAATAGTAAATATCTGCAGCCGGACGTTAAAAACAGTCTTTGAAAAGCAATGAAATGAAACGAAAAAGCGCGGCCTCAATTCAATTTCATCGGCCTAAATGCGATATAAATAAGGCAATAAAACAAGAGAACGAGAAGATATCCGCGTTGCGGATACTTAAGCGATGGTGAAAAGCGAGGAACGAAATGAAAAAAAGCGCGGCCTCGAATTCAATTTCATCGGCCTAAATGCAATATTTATATAAATCAGTAAATCAGTAAGACAATCTGTGCACGGATGTTTAAATGCAAAAACAGTAAGCTGAAACAGAAACGAAAAAAAGCGCGGCCTTGAATTCAATTTCATCGGCCTATGTAGTATTAGATAAAATGATAAAACAGCAAAATACAATATATCCGTGTATGAATATTTAAATGCCAAAATAAACCAACAGTTTTGCAATTAAAACGTCCGACCCGAATTCTGAAATTTGACACGATTCGGATCGGCGATGATCCGACCGGATTGTAATCCAATTTTGATTTTTAGAAAGCCAACAACAAAACACAAACGCAAAATCCGGAAATTTATTCGAACCGGGCCGACCCGACCCGGAACAGTGACCTGACCCGCATCGGATACTTCAACCCGAATCAAATTCTTTCCAAAATTTTCAGGTAACCAACAACACAATATAAACATACAAAAATTTGGAAATTAACCGAACCGGGTCGACCCGACCCGGGTCAGTGACCAGACCCGAATCGATTTTCTCCAAATTACAGATAACCAACAACACAATATAAACATACAAAAATCTGGAAATTAACCGAACCGGTCAGTGACCCGACCCGAATCGATTTTCTCCAAATTACAGATAACCAACAACACAATATAAACATACAAAAATCTGGAAATTAATCAATCGGTCGACCCGACCGGTCGATGACCGACCCGAATCGATTTTCTCCAAATTACAGATAACCAACAACACAATATAAACATACAAAAATCTGGAAATTAACCGAACCGGGTCGACCCGACCCGTGTCAGTGACCCGACCCGAATCGGTGACCCGACCCGATTTTCCTTCAAATTTCAGGTACACCAACAACAAAGTAAAACATAAACCTGGAGATTTTCGTCCGACAAGGGGTGACCCGACCCGGATTGTGACCCGACCGGAAATAAAACCACCAAAACAGATCGAAAACCACCAACGAATCAAACCCGACACCACCAACAAAAGTACCAAAACCACCAACAAAAGCAAATCGGAAACCACCAACAAGAGTAAACCGGAACATTCATTTTCGAATTTAGGACCTCAAAAAACCCCAAAATCGACGGTGGTGTGGGTGGTGTAGGGTGTCTGGCGTAGGTGGGGTAGTGGTGTGGGGTGGCGGCGACTGGTTGGTATCGGAGCAGGTGACCGGCGTGTGGGGGTCATGGGTATGGGGGTCGTCGACTGTGGGTATGGTAGTGGTGAGGGTGGCGGCGTAGGGGCGACCGACGGAGTGGTGTCGTCGTTGTGACCGGCGACGTGGGGTCGCCGGTATGGGGTGTGGGGTCGCGGGTATGAGCGGCAATTTTTGAAAAAGCGATCCCCATTTTCTTTTTGTATGTTGTATGTATAGGGTTTTGGTTTAAAGAGGAAATAAAGGGAAGGGAGATGGGCGAATCGGATGGGCTTTGGAATTGTTTTGGGTAGAGATTGTTTTTTTTTTTTTGGGTTGGGAAAATAAATGGGTGATGGGTTGGGGTTGGGCTTGGACGAAAATGGGTTTTAGTTTGGGTTGGGTAGGAATTGTTTTGGGTTGAGTAGAAATTGTTTTTGGGGAAATGAAGTTGGTTAAGATATAAAAAGGATTGAAATGGGTTATGGGTAAAAATATAAAAATGGGTTTTATTATATAAAAAGAAAGCTTTGCAACATTTATAAATTATAAAGATGATAATATGATAAAATATAATATTTGTGAAATGCTTGATGCTTAAATAAAAAATAAAAATGCAATGCCGTTTTGCGAAAATAAAATAACATATAATATTAGGATAAAAGTATGCTTGTGATAAAAAAATGCAAATTACAGTAAAGAATGTAAATAATAATAATAATAATAATATATACACACATATATGCCTATATTGAAAAATTGTTTTAAAGTGTCAAAAATATTAAAAATTGCAAATAAAATCATAAAAGATGGGACAAAATTGGGTGTCAACAACATACATAAATAAACACATTTGTTGAACTACATAAGTAATACATGGTCTCTGCAAGACTACGATAGTGGGTGGGATCCTCATATGGTGTTCTAGACGTAGCACTCAGCTTCGGTTTGGTATCAACCAGAGTAGACGCGGACTTACAAGGTGACATATTAGCTCTCTCAATAATCTCAGCCGCATACTTCCTCTGTGATAAAAATAGACCACATGCATGACGAGTGACAGTTATTCCCAAAATATAACTCAAGGCCCTCAAGTCTTTCATAGCAAATTCTGAACTGAGAAGGGTCATGATATACTTGAGCAAATTATCAGATGAGGCAGTCAAAATAATATCATCCACATACAACTGAATGTATGCTAGAGAAGTACCACGATGATAGATGAACAGACAATGATCATACTTGCTGTGAGAAAATCCAATAGTAGACACATAATCTGCAAACCTTTTATACCAAGCCTGTGGGCCTGCTTAAGCCAATATAAGGACTTCTTCAGCAAACAGACATGGTGGGGATAATTGGGGTCCTTAAAACCCAAGGGTTGATGCATGTATATTGTCTCCTTAAGATCATCGTGTAAGAAAACATTTTTCACATCCAGTTGATGAATGAGTCATGCTTTTGAGAGAGCCAGACTAAGCACATTGTGAATAGTTACCGGTTTGACCACCGAAATAAATGTCTCTCCACAATCCTCGCCAACATGTTGTGTTTTACCATCACCTACAAGACGGGTCTTATGCCTCTCAAAAAAAACCGTCGGAATTTTCTTTATGAGTAAAAATCCACATAAAACAAATAATATTGACACCAGGCGGACAGGGCACCAACTCCCATGTCTTATTTTCAATAAGAGTATTATCTTTGTCATTCATGGCAAGTTTTCAATTCGGGTCATGAAGGGCAGACACTGGGTTACGTGGTAGGGGTGATTTAGTGACATTTGAATTAAGATTAAAATGTCATTTGGGTTTAAAGATACCCCGTTGGCTAAGAGTAACGGGCCCTTAACTCGAGATAAAATTAGACGGGATTTGGGTATTGGTCGGGTAGCCAGTGGACTGGCCAGTAGGCAGTGGGCTTGCTGGCCCAACAACAGGTAGCGGACAACGTGGAAGTGGTAAAGAATTAAGTGGGCTAGAAATTGGAACCCCGACTGGAAGCAGAAGTTGGGCCGCTAGGGGCACTGGGTTGTGACTCGGGAACAGTCCTGAGACTGGGACTGAGCCGAGACACGGGAACAGTGCCACTACCTGGGCCAGCAGAATTTGGGCCAGGGATTGGATCGGTCGTATTTGGAGCAGCAGGTTGTGGGCCTGCTGGCGGATTTTGGTCACGGTATAGCTTGGATAAATGGTGGATAATATACGGTGATAGCCCATCATCCAAAAAATTATACGAACTAGACACGGAACTATGCAATTTAGCAAACGGAAATTGGGTTTCATAAAAAATAACATGGCGACTAATTATCATTTTGTTAGAGGATAAATCAAAACATTTGTAACCATGATGGTTTGATGGATAAGCCAAAAACACACAAGTGGTAGAATGAGCTTGAAGTTTGTTAATTGTAGTAGATGGGAAAAGTGGATAGCACAAACACCCAAACACCCTAAGATGAGAATACGAGGGATCCTTATTATAAAGAATTTTTAGGGGTGATTGATATGCTAAACATTTTCTAGGGAGCATGTTAAGAGGGTAGGTATCCATTTGTAACGCAATATGCCAAAAGGATGGAGGTAATGAAGCATGGGCTAGTAAAGTTCGGACAATATTATTAATGGTACGAATTTTTCTTTCGGCCTTCTCATTTTGTGAGGACGTATGAGGAAAAGAAAATCGAAAAAATATGCCATGAGTGTCACAAAACTCCCGAAATGGCCCATTATCATATTCCCTACCATTATCACATTAAATGTTTTTAATTTCCCGTTCAAATTGGGTACGGATGAAAGATCTAAATTTTAAGAATGTGGAAAAAACTTGAGATTTTTTAGACAAAGGAAAAGTCCTCAAAAAATTAGAATAATAATCCAAAAATAAAACATAATAACGATACCCCAAAGAACTCAAAATGGGAGATTTCCATAAATCACTATGAATAATGTCAAAAGGTATCGACGTACTAGAAGTAGAGGCTACAAACGGTAATCGACCATGTTTCCCTAGAGGACAAGAAGGACAAATATGAGTACTACGCGTACTCCTACAATCAATAAAATTATTATTTTAAAGAGAAGAAATAATAGATGGCCCTGGATGACCTAAATGTGCATGCCACAAAGGAGCAAGAGCGGAAAATGTAGAAGGTGTGGCTTGATTCGTGGAAATGGTGGTGGTGGTGATAGGATAAATCTCTCCCCGACTACTACACCTCATTGGAGGTATCCCCGTCGTGTAATCCTTCACACAAAAACCAAAAGGGTCAAAGTTAACAGAAACTCAATTATCAGTTGTGAATTTTCAGACAGACACCAAATTTTT
Organism: Anisodus acutangulus; assembly: GCA_029783415.1. Taxonomy (NCBI): domain Eukaryota; kingdom Viridiplantae; phylum Streptophyta; class Magnoliopsida; order Solanales; family Solanaceae; genus Anisodus; species Anisodus acutangulus. Next base: position 3,079,968 of record CM056501.1, read on the forward strand.
AATTAAGTGAGGGGCACAAAGGACATTTTTTAGGACTAGAGGTGGATGTGGGGGGGACAATATTTTGTGACCATAACCACAAATTGAATTTGAATTGCCATTACCAACAATTATGCCACGATTATTGCTCAAATTGAAATAAGATGAGAGATTACCATGGGCGAATGTCATATGAGAAGTGGCATCGGTGTCTATATACTAATTTACATCTGGGGGATTTAATCCAAGTGTATGCATCGCAGCCTCAATATTATGTATCAGACTGGAAACTGGGCCCGCAGCAGCGAAGGCCTGCTGAGGCCGAGCAGGCCAACTTGCTGCCAGACCCAGCAAACTACTTGGGCTGGTACTGCTGGAATTGGGAATTGGGCCTCTAGCTGGCCCAATTCGCTGGAACGCCTGGGTATCCTGGAAAGGCCATTTTGGGCCACTGGCCACTGGCCTAGTAGCCCCGGGTATTGTGCAGTGGCCCAAGGCTGCGGTTAGTGGTACTGCGGCCTAGATAGCCTACTGCCGCCACGTCCCCACTGCTGCCACTGCTCCGACCACTGCCACTGCCACTACTGCGACTCTCATCGTGGTTCTTGCCACCATTGTTCTGATTTTGACCCTTTTTGTCGCCACCATTGTTAAGTTTTGGATAGAATTGGCTAAGAATGAGTGAGGGTCATCAGACGTAGCCATCATCATGATAGAATTAGCTCCGGTAGCCGCTTTTTCAGCCAAGTCGGCCTCTTATAATGTGAGCATGGAACGGGCCTAGTAGAACGGTGGAAGAGGATTACTTTGATGAAGAAGCGTCCCAATGTCATTATAAACCTCGGATAGGCCTGCAACCATCTGAAGAAGGAGACGATCATTAGTGACGGGCACACCAACATTCTTGAGTTGATCCGCCAATTCCTTCAGCCTTTTACAATAGGCTGAGACATTCGGAAAATCCTCCATATTGACATGGGAAAATTCCTGCTCAAGAGTGATGTCACGGGAATTTTGGTTATCTTGGAATATATCACGCACCCGATTCCAAGTTTCCATCGCCGTGGCGTCGGGTTCAATAATCGTCTGCAACAGGTCCGTAGAGATAGTGGAATAAATCCACTGGAGTACTGTAGCATCAAGATTCATCCATAACATATGGTAATCATCGGCAGTAGGCACAGTATCCTTGCCTGCTTCCATGGGGATGATGTGATGAAGGACTTGATGCAAGCGTGTGTGAACTTTAAATAATTTCGCCCACGTCGTGTATTGGATGTTTTTCATCTCAAGAACGATAGGGATGTGGTTCTTGATCTTGGACACCATAAGGGCAGGATGAAATGTGTTCTTTGAGGTAGACATTATGAAAGAACAAGAGGAGAATGAGAGATTTGTTTTGCTAGCTTATTTCTTTATTTTCTTTATTTCTTTGGAAGAATCTTTATGTACAATGCAATAACTTTATTTATGTGTAAAATCACTAAAGGTGGTAATACCTTTAAAGGTTCGGGGTGAGTCATTAGATATGCAATATCTAAATTATATAAATTATGTTTATAATTACATGATAATTTTACATTATGCCTATAATACCTAGAAGCATTTGTATTAATGACCACCGGAAGTGGTGATGTCTCCATAGACTCTGATGAAGACATATTAGAGAAGTATTCTCTATATTTTATATACCTCAATTTGCTCCCTGAAGTAGCAGTATCTTATAAGAGGTTCCAAACTATCATAATTTGATATGGTTAAGGTATGTTTAAATAATTATGTTCCACTCCTAAAGAATAAGAATTTTTAATAAAGTTACAAATACAGATCTATTCTCTGAAGTGAATGTGATTGTATTTAGTAAATCCGAAATTTACTCCTGAAATAGTAAATATGAAATTTACCCCTAAAGTAGTAAATCATAAATTTACTCCTGATGTAGTAAGACTTTGAAATTTTCTCTTGAAGAGATAAACTTTAAAATGTTTTCACTGAAGTGAATGTAACAATTTATATATACATATTCATTCCTTGAAGTGAATGTGATATTATTTAATAAAGCTTATAAATACGGACATGCATTTAGTTGTGAAAATATCATAACTCACCTCCAAAAGAGGTAAAATAATTGAAAAATATATTAATGCGGTGTTTTCTTGTGGTTGAATGAAATAATGAGCTATTGAAAATTATGTATAAAGCGTATCTAAATGACCAAGATTCATTCCGCGAAGTGAATGAAGAAATACCACAACACACCTCATGAAGAGGTAAAATAACAAATGATATAAATATTATTTTGTGGTATGACGGTCATTGTTGCACGTACCTGTCGTACGTCAATTCATCTTGGATAATTTTATTATGTATCATTCTTAGTCAAAAGGATACAAATTTTGTAGAATACTTTCTACTATAACCATATTGATATATTATGGTTACTGCCGCTGCTTTGATGCAAAATATCCGAATGTTAATTGGTATTCTCCCTGAAGGAGATGTCTAAAATACTGAAGTTTAGAACTTACTTTTCATCATTTATAAATTGTATTGTCTTTAAATGTCCATTTAACTATTGTTTATGTCATGACACAAGTAGTGTCTAATTATAATTTATTTTATGATACCAGCAATATTTGATAGTACAAAATCAATTAATGTATCCATAAGAGCTAACTATTTATTTAGAACAGCATGTCACTAGTAGTGTCCAAATAATATGTGATTATGGAGAATAAATTAAAGGCTCCTAAAGAGCTTATATACATTATGTAATTCGTTCTAGATTGTAATATACGAAGTTGTTATGAGTGAAACACAAGTTGTAGTAAACCCGAAGTTTACTAAAGTAAATAGGCTATCATATTGCAGCTATGAATGATTGGAGGATTAAATCTTCAAAATCATAGTGGGTAAGGAATATGTATGTGAAAGGTTACCCTCTTTATTCTCTCAAATGTATTACACAAATATAAGCATAATGAAATCAGATGTCACGGTAACCAGAAGTTTATTGATAAAAAATAATTCATGTCATAGTAAATCAGACAGTTACTAAAATAAATAGCACATGGCATGGTAAACTTGAAGTTTACTAGCATAAATAATTTAATGAGTTGTCATGAGAACTTTTTTCATCCAATTCAAATATGATGTGAAGATTGTGTATTCGACGTATATTGAAGAACTAGAAGATTCTTCAAGAATTTATTTGTGTTGCTTGTTCTCATGATAAGTTGATTATACTAGCTAATGTTGGAATTGAAATTCATAAATTCTTGAAAACTATATAAGGTGAATATGGTCTCGTTCACATGTTATGTATATCTTAAATAGATGCATCATGAGATGGTCACATGTGCGCTTATTCTCAACCTACAGTTTGACATTTGCATAATTGATTGCTCAAAATAATTGAGTTAAGAGCACAATTTTTAGATTATGTAATCAAGACAGTTCATCTTAATAATGTTGGTTCATATCCAAGATAGTTTAGCATTGAATGCCTCCAATAAATAGCTAAATCATTACTTATGAAAATAAAGTTTTATGTATTCGTCTGAGATATGATATATTGCATACAACATCACATATATGCTTCAAGACTAGTAAATTATGATTAACTAGACCCTCACAATTGGTTCAGGGTTAGGAATCAGATATCTCCATCTAATATTTTTATGTGTGGTATATGATTAATTAATCTATTATCACGTCCCAATTCGGAAAACGCGCGGGCACCTACCCTTTTCCCACCTGTTAGGAGAACTCGTCCCTTAATCACAGTTCAATCAGAAATAAAACAAAATTCAACCATTAATATAAATAACAAGTCTAGTTAGATAAAGAAAGAATGCGAAAATAATACATCAATTCCAAGGAATCTGGTCTAAGGCCGTACAAGGGCCACTAATACATAACTACGAGTCTGAAAATAAATACAAGTCTAAAGTGGAATACTATCTCGGAGTAGCAAAATAAGACAAGTATAAAAAGAGAGTCATCCAGGATGCGGTTCCATCCATGTGCTCACCCAAGATGCATGCCAACAATGCCTCGGGAATCAGTCACGAGGAGAGAAAGTGGATCATTTCATGAACTCTGCACTCATAAAATAATGCAGCAAGGTAGTATCAGTACAAACACTATGTACCGGTAAGTATCATAGGCCACAACAGTTAGATAACATATATCGAAAGCCATTAAACGAGTTCAACGCAGAGCAACAAGCACGATTAACGGATATTGCTATTAACCACTTTTCATTAAAAATGAAATCATCGTGAAAATAAAGTAAGAGATTGAAAGATAGGTATGCTCACAATCAGATATAAACACTACACAGTCCAAGACTAGCATCACAGGTTCAATTACCAAGTCTTAATCCAATGAGTATGAATATGAGATTATGAATGCATATGCAATGCAATGATACATACAACATATGTGGAGTTAGACATTGTTGGAGAAAGCATGTTACGCCTTCGGGTATAATGTTGGGATGGAATACGTAAGTTGGTACTGTTGTTGATTGTGGTTTATTGCCTTATTTGATCTAGTGGCTAGTCGTCACGTGCATAATACTAGACTAGACCATATATAGAAGAAGGATTGACATGATGATTATGTGTCCATGTGTGGCATGATTCACTTGATATATTCTCATTGGTGTTGATACATTCTCACCGGCTTTTAATATCATTCATACATATATGATCATGCATTTGGATCGGGTTGCGCGCCGCTATATATATATATACCTACAAGTTTGGGCTTAGTATCAACTGGAGTGGAAGTGGACTTACAGTATGACATCCCAGCCCTCTCAATGATCTCAGCTGCATATTTTCGCTGGGATAAGAACAATCCACATGCATGACGAGTGACATCAATCTCCAAAAATTAACTCAAGGGCCCTAAGTCTTTCATAGAAAACTCAGAGTTGAGCATTGTCATGATAGACTGGCGTAAGGCATCGATAGAGGCAGTCAAAATAATATCATCCACATATAACAGTATATAGGCTAAGGACGAACCATGACGATATATGAACAAGGAATTATCCGACCTGCTGTGAGTGAACCCAATAGTCGAAACATAGTCGGCAAACCTCTTATACCAGACCCGTGGAGACTGCTTAAGCCCATATAAGGACTTTTTCAACAAATATACATGATGAGGACGTTTGGGATCCCTAAATCCCAAAGGCTGATGCATATAGACTGTTTCCTTGAGATCACCATATAGGAAAGCATTTTTCACATCCAACTGATGAATAGGCCATGCTTTCGAAAGAGCCAAGCTGAGTACAGTGTGGATGGTAGCCATCTTGACCACTGGACCAAATGTCTCCCCACAATCCACACCAACATGTTGAGTCTTACCATCACCCACAAGCCGAGCCTTATGCCGTGCAAACGAACCGTCTGAAATTGTCCTTATGAGCAAAAATCCACACATACCTAATAATATTAATATCAGATGGACGGGGCACCAACTCCCACGTCTTATTATCAATAAGAGCATTATATTCATCGGTCATAGCAATTTTTCAATTCGGGTCATTTAATGCTGACACAGGATTACGGAGTAAGGGTGATTTAAGAGCGTCCGAATGTAAATTAAAATGCCTTTTGGGTTAAAAAAATACCCCATTGACTACGAGTGACCGGTCTATGACTCGAAAAGAAGTGGGTGGAATTTGGGAATTTTCTGGACTCGGTACGGACTAACCAGCAGGCAGTGGGCCTACTGGCCTAATTCGGGAAGTAGAAACAGTGGCGGATGCTGGAACTGGAGTTCCAGTATTGGGCTGGACTTGCCCAATTCTTTGAAAGCCGGCCCGATGAAAAAGCTGGGCATAGAAACGAGAGCAGAACTGGCGGGTAGTGGGCCATTGGATGATTTAAGTGCGGGATATGTTCTAAAAATAGTGAATAATATACGGAGATATATCATCATCCAAAAAATTATACGAACTGGGCACGAGATTACTAACTTTAGAAAACGGAAACTGGGATTCATCAAAAATGACATGGCGACTAATGATGATTTTATTAGAGGATAAATCAAAACATTTATAACCACAATGATTAGGCGGAACCCCTAAAAATACACACGGAGTAGACCGGGCCTGAAATTTGTTAATTGTGGTGGACGGAAATAACGGATAACATAAGCACCCAAAGACCCTAAGATGTGAATACGAAGGAATCTTATTATATAAAATATGAAGGGGGAGGAATATGTCAAACCTTTGGAAGGAAGAACGTTTAGGAGATATGTAACCATTTGTAGAGCATTATGCCAAAAAGACGGGGGTACGGAAGCATGAATCAATAAAGTGCGGACAATGTTATTAATGGTACGAATTTTGCGTTCAGCTTTCCCATTTTGTGTAAACGTATGAGGACAAGAAAAATGAAAATTGATCCCATTAGTGGCACAAAACTCTCTAAATACCCCGTTGTCATATTTTCAGCCATTATCACATTGAATATTTTTTATTTCTCGTTCGAATTGGGTTCTAATGAAAGCTCTAAATTTTAAGAAGATGGGAAAAACTTGAGATTTTTTCGCTATCGGAAAAGTCCATAAAAATTTAGAATAATCATCCAAAAAATATATATAATATCGATGACCCACAGAACTAAGAACAGGAGATGTCCATAAGTCGCTATGAATAATATCAAATGGCTTTAAAGTATGAGAAGTAGAGTCTACAAACGGCAACCTAACAATTTTTCCTAAAGAACAAAAATGACAATTCGGAGTACTACGCGTACCCTTACATGAAATAAAATTATTTTAACTAAGGAAGACAAAATAGACAACCCCGGATGACCAAGAAGAGCATGCCACAAGGAAGGAGCAAGGGCTGCAAATGCTGACGGCAAGGCTTGACTCGATAGATCAGAACTTGGCGTGATAGGATAAAGATCTCCCCTACTATCACACCTCATGAGAGGACTCCCCGTCTTAAAATCTTTCACAGAGAAACCAAATGGATCAAATTCAATAGAAATGGAATTGTCAGTGGTGAATTTACGGACAGACACTAAGTTTTTGATCAATTTGGGGGCATGTAGGGTATTTTTCAAGATAAGGGGTGGATGAGATGGAGATAAAGTTTTATGACCATAACCACAAATTGGAATAGAATTACCATTACCAACAATTATGCCATGAGGGTTGCTCAAATTGGAATAAGACGAGAGCGTACTTGAATCGGATGTCATGTGGGTAGTGGCACCGGTGTCCATATACCAATTTGGGTCTGGAGGATTTAAACCAAGCGTGTGCATTGCGGCTTCGATGTCGGTAGAAGTGGGGCTACTGCGTGATGGGATGAGGCCCAAGCACCCCTGCTTGCTGCCTCGGCCCAGAAGGCTGACTAAAACCGGGCCACTGCATGTTGGGTTGTGACTGAGGCTGGCCAGCCCACTACCATTGAGGTGAAAATATTGGGCTGCCACTGTTTGGCCAGACTGCGGGGTCCAAAACTACTGATGTTTTTGACCGCCCCGAGGCCACCTCTACCACCATCATTGTTCCAGTTGCCGCCATTGTTGCCGCCATTGTTGCCGCCGCGATTTTTGCCATTATTTTTCTTATTTTGTCCCTTTTTGCCGCCACCATTGTTGCAGTTTTGGCCGGAATTGTTTGAACCAGTAGGATGAAAAGTGGACTCGGTCATCATGACTAGGGGACTAGCTCCGGTAGCTGCCTTTTTATCCATGCCCGCATCTTCGAGTGTAAGCATAGAACGTGCTTGATAAAATTGCGGAACAGGATTGCTTTGACGAAGAAGCGTGTCAACACCACTATAGGCCTCGGATAGGACTGAAACCATTTGGAGGATCAAACGATCATTCGAAACCGGCACGCCAACATTGTAGAGTTGGTCTACCAATTCCTTCAATCTTTTGCAATTATCCGAAACGTTATGGAAATCTTCCATATTGACGTGGGAGAAATCCTGCTCAAGAGTAACAACTCTAGAATTTTGATTATCTTGGAATATATCACGTAGTCTATCCCAAGTCGCCTGTGCCGTAGCGTCAGGTTCAATAATCGTTTGCAAAAGGTCGGTAGAAATTGTGGAATATATCCACTGAAAGACGGTGGCATCAAGAGTCGTCCATAACTTAGGATCATCCTCGCATCGTGGGACCTCCGTATCCTCAGGAGCCACCGGGATTATGTGATGGATGACTTGATGTGAGCGTGCGTGAATTTTGAACAGTTCGGCCCACGTTGCATATTAGACGTTTTCTATTTCAAGAACAAGAGGGATGTTATTCTTGATGTTATAAACTATAAGGGTAGGATGAAACGTGTTCCGTGATGTAGACATACTGATAGAAAAATATGTGATTGAGGGATTGGGAAGAAAATTTTGGGAAGAGATGAGAGACCGTCGGGCACGAAATCTGAGAAAGAGGGCTCGGAAATTGAGGAAGATCGCCGGAATTGGGAGGAGGCCGACGGAAATTATGGAGAGAGGAATAAAAACCTAGACTTCTGATACCATGAAAGAAATAATCCCTTGATTATTTTCATTGATTGAAAGAGTTTATATACAATTTACATATTTCCATAATAGGAGAATCCTATTCCTATTCTACTCCTAAAACCTTATTCTACTTGGACATTAACTATACAATTATGGTAATACAATTATGGTAAGTATACAATACTAATTACACTCAAATGCTACCTAAACTAATATACAAAATCCGAAATATACATATGATATATTGTATATCATATGTATATTTAACAGTATCATCTAATTTGAGAATAGCAGTTTGTTCAAGTGTGCACCATTGTGCATAATTAAAATGAAGCTGTGATATTTGATGCAATGATCATGAAGATAGAAACCTTACCACGATTTCTCAAGAGCAGCATATGGATTCATTAATTTATCTTTTTTAGCATGAGGACTTTCAAAAACATCAATCACTATGTGAGCTACACATACTAATTTCTTCTTAGAATAAGTATGAATAGCATCTTTAATTTCAGTGAAGTTTACCTCAAAGTCATCATGTTCAACATTTGAATCAAAGTTAGCCATCAGTGCACGGATGTCTTCTATGTCAACTTCTTCTTTGGTCATTAGTGATTGATAATCCCCTGCACTTTCATCAGATTCCACACACGAGGAGTTCCCCATTGCGGCCAATGCTTTGCTCACAATTTGATCTGCTAGCTTAGTAGACATTCTGTTTCGAGGAACCTAGTCCTTTCTTTCAGTCACTTTTTCAGAATTGTTCCTGTTCCACTCAATTTTTCGCAATGGACACTGCTTAATGAAGTGATTAGGACTACCACACTTGTGGCAAATTTCAGTGTTATCCTTTTTAAGTGCTCTGTATTTAGAGGTACCGCCTCTATTAAGGACCACAATTCCTGATCATTCGATGAAATCTATGTTGGAAATTTGCCTTTGGTGGGAAGGTGCGTCCACCCGTATTTAATGACTTAAACACTAGGGTTTCGTATGTTGGAGGCTTTGTCTCTTCACACGTACATAATCTACTAAGTGAGTAGATGACCGTAGGGCCAAGAATCGTCAAATTTCATTGAGAAATGAAAGAGATATTGGTCCACGGAGTAAGGTGTTTGAGGCATGGAAATATGATGTGAGACAAATCTACCACATCGGTGAAAAAAGGAAGAATTGTTCTCTTTATAAGTCTCAAAATTGGCTAAGGGTTTGGGACCCCAAGGGTAACCCATGTGTTTGAAGGAGGGAGAACCTAGATGTGCTTGGGTTCAAGGCTAAGTCCACACGCGCGCTGCTGCCCGCTCGTCCCGTCCAGTCCGGGTCGTGGGCCTTGGGCTTCTTCTGATATTATCTCTTTGGACCCCAAATTGCTTAATATTTACAGTTTGGTCCCTGGAGTTTCTGGAAAGCTGAAATTGGAAACGACGGAAGACGGAAAGTTTCTGCCTGCCGTTTGAGAACTGGCAGTTGAGGAGTCCCTACCCTTATGCTATATATTGGAGCCTTTTGGCTCAATTGCAGAGACTAAGATATACAACACAGAGACAAACTGAAGAGAGAACAACTGAAATTCTGTCCAAAACGTGAGCACTAACAGTGGGCAAAAACATAACAGAAAACTCTCCCTTCCCTTTGCACTAACAGTGGGCAAAAACATAACAGAAAACTCTTCCTTCATTTTTCATTCTTCAGCAAGTCATTTTGTGTTTGTTTTCTTTGTCAGAATCAACCTATTTGTTTTGTAGTGTTGATTAGTTGTTGTTTTATCTTGGGAGACTATTGCCTGTTAACGTAAAAATATATATACGGGGCAATCTTGTTTTAAAGACAGAGAGTCATTTCTCGACTCAGCCACAGTTGTAACAATTCAGATTTAGTGTTTCTTGATTTCAGGTTATCAAGATTCAAGACTCAACAAGCTTGCGGCAGTTCTGAATTGCCTATTTGTTTATCCTTTCGAACACTTGTAATATTTATTTACTTCCCGTACTGCTTTACATATCCAACAATCTATAAGTCAACATTGTCAATTCATCTCTAGCAAATTCATGTATCTAAGTAGCCTTAAGAACCATGTTCGTATCTTTATGTGGTGCAGTATTCTTACGATCCTGGAGCTTTTTCAGCTAATAGGTCTTTAAATTTCCAAAGAGAGCATCCATGATTAGTTTGTCCAAGTCTCTTGCTTCTATTATTGCATTTACGTTTGCTTTCCCATGATTCAAGCGAGATACATAATAGTTTTCTAAGACGCTTGCTACGAGGAATGATTTATCCAAGAGAGTTTAATTCATTAGTGATGTTTGTGAACCTAGTGAACATCTCTTAGATGGTTTGAGACCTTATTCATCTTGAATTGTTCATACTGCCTTGTTAGCGTATCAATCTTTGACTTTCTAACCTGACTAGTACCTTCCTGAGTAGTTTGTAGTGAATTCTATACTTGTTTGACAATAGCACAAGTAGAGATTCAGTAGTACTCGTCAGATCAAATGCCACAAATTAAGATCTTTTTTGCATTGACATTCTTTTGAACAACTTCGATATCTTCCTCAGTATATTATGCCCTAGTCTCAGGAACAGTTTCATCACCTTTGTCATCCTTGGCCATTGGAACTTTTACACCATCTAAAATGATGTTCCGAAGCTCTAAGTCTTCGCCTACTATGAAATATTGTATCGTTATTTTCCAAAATTCATAATATTGTTCATTGAACTATGGTGACCTTGTAGATGACTTTCCTTTTTGAACTCCTGATGGTGCAACTATATCAGATCCTTTCAAATTGTTAACCTTACTTGAAAGATCTTGCTCTAATACCAATTGTTATATTAGCTACCACCTACTGTGTTGAAGAATCGGGTTCTTCAGACATCAAACAAGAAGTAATTGCGGAATATAAGAACATAAAGAATTTTACCATGAAAAACTCCTTGATAAAGGGAATAAAAATTCACGGCCTACACCAATAGGATATCCCTTAAAAACTTCACCAACTCAAGAAGTTTTAGGTTACAAACCAATACCCAAAGGGACTAGACTTAATACCTTTCACCCCTCAATTCATTTAATTGTAGCTATCCCTTTTAAGACTAATCCCCTAGTGTAGAAAGCTAAAACAAATTTAAACAATGACCATCTATTACAATACTTTTAGAAAAGAAAATAGGTTACAACTCAAGAACAAGAGACTCAAATCTAACATCCCAAGAACTAAGCAATAGCTTCTTCAGGAACGGGTTCTCATGTTGAAAGTTTGATTCTCTCAAAGGACTCCTCACAGTGACTGTTATTTGTCGAGCAATTTTGACTCTGTGCGAATAGAGTAAGCTTTAATAGCATCAATGTGGTGCTTTATATATAAGGAGGGCATATTAATCATTGATTGGAGAATGATTAGTTATACAGTTAGTTAATTGTAGGGGTATAAGTTTGGGGATTTTTCTGTTGTACATTACATAGATGTTGGTAATAATATTTTCCCTCTCTATGTACACAATTAAAACTCCATTGTTGCAACTCTGTTCAGAAGTTGTTCTTTTCTTAGTTTCTTAGGACTGCAATTCCACTGCTCTTCATTGTATGTCTAATCTGGTTCAAATTCTTTTGACTTCGATCGAGATATCCAAATTCCAAAATAAGGTTATGCCAATTTCTTTTTTTCTATTCCAAGTTTTAGCCAAATAAATGGAATAATGATTTGTATAGCTATAATTAACTTTTGAGATAAATAATTAAGATGAAATTTGAAAGAAATAATCTCCTTGATTATTTTCATTAATTGAAAGGCTATATATACAAGTTACATATTTCCATAATAGGAGAATCCTATTCCTATTCTATTTCTAAAACCTTATTCTACCATAATTCTAACTATACAATTATGGTAAGTGTATAACACTAATTAAGGTAACCTTTACACTACAATATACTACAAATATATATACCATATATACAAGATTGTGTTATCCTCAAGCTGTCCGAAATGGGCCACTACCGAGATGGGCCAGTGCCGAAAGCCCACTGCTGGCCAACAGTTCAGTCCATTGCTTTGCCTGTGATATACACTGCTATATATTGGGTGTATATCACAGGTATATTGCTCTGTTTAACACACCCCCGCAGTCATAGCGGACAGTTTTCGAACGCTGAGACTGTCCCTAAAATCTTCAAAGAGAACCGCTGGTAGACCCTTTGTAAAGATGTCTGCAATTTGATAACGAGACGGGACATGGCATACGCGAACGTGACCCTTTGCAACCTTTTCACGGACAAAGTGAATGTCTATTTCGATATGCTTGGTGCGTTGGTGTTGAACTGGGTTACCTGAGAGGTAGATGGCACTAATGTTATCGCAATATACCAAGGTTGCCTTCTGAATGGGACAATGAAGCTCCTAAAGCAAATTACGTAGCCAACATGATTCGGAGACCACATTCGCTACCCCTCGATATTCTGCCTCTGCACTTGAGCGTGATAAAGTTGCCTGACGCTTCACCGACCAGGAGACCAAGTTGTTGCCAAGGAACATACAAGAGCTAAGTCGACCGTGCGGTGTCGGGACAACCACCCCAATCAATCAGATCCGTAAGAGACAAGTGTGGATGTACATGAAGGATACAAGTGCAACCCATAGTCCAGTGTCCCCTGAATATACCGAATGATGTGTTTGATTGCATTCATATGCTCAACTCTGGGATCATGCATGAATAAACACACCTGCTGAACCGCATATGTAATATCCGGTCTGGTAAAGGTAAGATACTGGAGAGCCCCTGCAAGACTGCAATAGCGGGTCGGGTCCTTGTATGGTGCACCTGCTGCGGCACTCAGCTTGGGGTTTGCATCAACTGGCGTGGAAGTGGACTTACAGGATGACATCCCAGCCCTCTCTATGATCTCAGCAGCATACTTTCGTTGAGACAAAAACAAGCCACATGAATGACGCTTGACGGCAATCCCCAAAAAATAACTCAAAGGCCCTAAGTCTTTCATAGCAAACTCAGAACTGAGCATGGTCATGATAGACTGGCGCAAGACATCGGAAGAGGCAGTCAAGATGATATCATCCACATACAACAGAATGTAGGCCAAGGACGAACCACTGCGGTAGATGAACAAGGAATTATCTGACCTGCTGTGAGTGAACCCAATAGTTGAAACGAAGTCAGCAAATCTTGTATACCAGGACCGTGGAGACTGCTTAAGCCCATATAAGGACTTTTTCAATAAACAGACATGATGCGGACGTTTAGGATCCCTGAAACTCAACGGCTGATGCATATAGACTGTTTCTTTGAGGTCACCATGTAGGAAGGCATTCTTGACATCCAACTGATGAATAGGCCAAGTCTTTAAAAGAGCCAAGCTAAGCACTGTGCGAATAGTAGTCGGCTTGACCATCGGACTAAATGTCTCACCACAATCTATCCCAACCTGCTGAGTCTTACCATCACCAACAAGTCGCGCCTTATGTCGAGCAAATGACCCATCTGAAAATTCTCCTTATGAGCAAAAATTCACATAGACCTGATAACATTAATAGCATATGGACTGGGCACCAACTCCCATGTCTTATTATCAATAAGAGCATTATATTCATCAGTCATAGCAATTTTCCAATTAGGGTCATTTAATGCGGACACATGATTGCGGGGCAAGGGGGATTTAGAGACATCAGAATGTAAATTAAAATATCTTTTAGGTGTAAAAATACCCCGCTGACTACGAGTGACAGGTCTATGAATCAAGGAAGAATTGAGGGAATTTTGGGAATTTTCTGGGCTCGGGACGGGTGGCCAGCGTGACGGTGGGCTCTTGGCCCAAATCGGTAACTAGAATCATCATCTGGACCAGTTCAATGGGCCGGATCGCCCAATAATCGGACTGATCCGTAAACCGGGGCCGGAGACGGCACTGATGGGTCCAGTGGCGATGGTCCCACTGGAGGATTTTGGGTGCGGGAGATGTCCGAAAAATTCCGAATAATATACGGGGATATTTGGTCATCCAAAAAATTATATGACTTAGGCTCGGGAGTATGAACTTTCGTAAAAGAAAATTGGGTTTCATCAAAAATGGCATGGCTATTAATTATGATTTTCTTGGAAGATAAGTCAAAGCATTTATAACCACGATGATTTGACGGATAACCCAAGAATACACACGGGGTAGACCGAGCCTGAAGTTTGTTAATTGTTGTGGATGGGAATAACGGATAACACAAGCATCCAAAAATCCTAAGTTGAGAATAAGACGGGTTCTTATTATATAGGATTTTGAGGGGGGAAGAATATGTCAGACCTTTAGACATAATTATGTTAAGAAGATATGTGGCCATTTGTAGAGCATGATGCCAAAAATAGGGAGGTATGGAGGCATGAATTAAGAGAGTTCGGACAATGTTATTTATGGAACGAATTTTGCGTTCGGCTTTCCCATTTTGTGAAGATGTATGAGGACACGAAAAATGAAAATTGATCCCATTATTAGCACAAAATTCCCAAAACTCCCTATTGCCATACTTTTTCCCATTATCACATTGAATATTTTTTATTTCTCTCTCGAATTGAGTACGAATGAACGCTCTAAATTTGATGAAGACGGAAAACACTTGTGATTTATTCGCAATTGAAAACGTCCACAAAAATCTAGAATAATCATCTAAAAAGAGAACATAATATCGATGACCCAGTGAACTAAGAACAGGAGACGTCCATAAGTCGCTATGAATAATATCAAATGGCATTGAAGTATGAGAATTGGAGTCTACAAATGGCAACTTAACAATTTTCCCTAAGGAGGAAGACTGACAAAGTGGAGTACGACTCGTACCCTTACAAGAAATAAAGCTATTTTTATCTAAAATTGATAAAATAGAAGATCCCGGATGACCCAGAGGAGCATGCCACATGGAAGGAGAGATGGCTGCAAAAGCTGATGGCAAGGCTTGACTCGATGGACTGAAACCAGGCATGATAGGATACATATCCCCCCTACTATCATATCTCATGAGATGACTCCTCATCTTGAAATCCTTCATAGAGAAACCAAAAGGATCAAATTCAACGAAAACGGAATTGTCAGTAGTTAACTTTCGGACAGACACTAAATTTTTAATCAATTTAGGAGCATGTAAAGTATTTTTCAAGAGAAGGGGTGGATTGGGGGGAGACAACGTTTTCTGACCATACCCTAGAATTAGAATAGAACTGCCATTACCAATAATTATCCCCCGAGGGGTGCTCAAATTGGAATAAGATGAGAGAGTACCTGATTCGGAAGTCATGTGAGTAGTGGCACCGGTGTCCATATACCAATTTGGGTCCGGTTGAGTCAACCCCAACGTGTGCATCGCGGCCGCGATATCGATTTGAGTGGGGCCTGCTACATGATGGGCTTGCGGAGGTCGGGGCCCAAGAATTCTTGTCCGTGATGGAGTTGGGCCGTAGCTGCTGGAGCTGCTTCTTTGTTGGAGCTCTTGGCGGTGGGCGCCAACTTCTTTGGGTGTTGGGCTGAGCTGTTGGCCAGACCAGGCTGCTTTGGAGATTCTTTGCCTAAGTAGAAGGGCTG
Organism: Anisodus acutangulus; assembly: GCA_029783415.1. Lineage (NCBI taxonomy): Eukaryota > Viridiplantae > Streptophyta > Magnoliopsida > Solanales > Solanaceae > Anisodus > Anisodus acutangulus. The sequence goes on from CM056501.1 coordinate 3,096,035, forward strand.
CTGGACCACGGCCCATTGCCGCAGCCCCACTACCATGGGCCCCACTGCTGGGACCAGGGGGTGGTGGGCCACTATTTCCTGGATGGGGCCCATCGCCTGTTTGCTGACCACCGGAGCCGCCGCGTTTTCCCCCGCGGTTTTTATTATTATTCCTGCGATTATTCTTGCTGCCACCATGATTATGGTTTTGGCCCGAATTATTAACAAAACCCAAAGAACTAGGAGAGGACGCCACCATGACGACGGGGCTTGCTCCGGTAGCCTCCTTTTTAGCCAAACCGGCTTCTTCTAAAGTAAGCATGGAGCGGGCTTGATAGAAGTCGGGAAGAGGGTTGCTTTGGCGAAGGAGAGTTCCAACACCATTATAAGCCTCCGAAAGACAGGCAACCAACTGTAGAACGAGATGATTATTAGTTATCGGTGCGCCAACATTCCGGAGTTGATCTGCCAACTCCTTTAGTTTCTTGCAATATGCAGAAACGTTCGGAAATTCGTCCATTCGAACTAGAAAGAATTACTGCTCGAGTGTGATGACACGTGAATATTGGTTGTCTTGGAATATGTCACGCAATCTATTCCATGCAGCCATAGCCGTGGTATCCGGCTCAATAATCGTCTGTAGAAGGTCCACTGAAATAGTGGCGTAGATCCACCGGAGAACGGTAGCATCAAGAGTAATCCATAACTCAGGATCCTCCGCAGGAAGAGGTCTAGCGGGAGGAATGATGTGATGAATAACTTGATAGGAGATAGCGTGAATTTTAAACAACTCCGCCCACGTCGCATATTGGATGTTTTCCATCTCAAGGACAATAGGGATACAGTTCTTGATGTTAGAAACCATGAGGGCAGGATGATAATTGTTCTTAGACATATTGAAAGAACAAAGAAGGAAGGAAAATTTAAGAGAGGTGTTTTTAGAGCGGAAGACGAATTTTGGAAGAGAAACCCGAGGGGGGGATGTCTCGGCCGAAAAATCAAAGAGAGGACAAAAGTTGAGAGAAAAACTTTTGTTTAGACCTAGTCTCTTGATACCATTAAAGAAATAATCCCCTTGATTATTTTCATTAATTGAAAGGTTATATATACAAGTTACATATTTTCATAATAGGAGAATCCTATTCCTATTCTATTTCTAAAACCTTATTCTACCATAATTCTAACTATACAATTATGGTAATTGTATAACACTAATTAAGGTAACCTTTACACTACAATATACTACAAATATATATACCATATATACAAGATTGTGTTGTCCTCAAGCTGTCCGAAATGGGCCCTTTGCCGAGATGGGCAGATCGAAAGCCCAACTGGCAGCCCATGATTCGATCCACTACTTGATCCCTGCTTTGCCTGTGATATACACTGCTGTATATTGGGTGTATATCACAGGTATATTGCTCTGTTTAACAAAATTAAAAAAGTTTACGTATGAGAGTGGCAGGAGTTGAGCTAATGATCTAATCTCATGGTCGTAAACCCAACCAAATGTGTACTAATCACTCTAAAGTCAGTCCGGATCGGTATTTTGCAAAACTTATGCCTAATTCTTGTTCAGTGACTCTCATCAATAAGTACTTGAGTTTTATTATTAATTTATTAAAACTAATGCAGAAAATATTTACCCGAATTATCTCATGTTTCTTAAATTACTCGAAAAGGGCTAATTTTGAACTTTTCTTTCATCCTCTCACTTCCTAACTTTCAGATCTCAAAAACTCTCTTTTTATGTACCATACCTCCCCCATTTCCCTTCTTCTCCGACTAAAGTCGCTACTCTAGTGATGGATCCATCTCCGGCGACGCTTCCAACCAGGAACCTTCGCTCCCCCTTTTCCTTGCTCCATTCGTCCACCTAACGAAAGAACAAAGGGATTGGGAAGAAAATTTGGGAAGAGATGAGGTAAAATTAGCACGAAATTCGAGAGGGGCCACAGATTCTGATGCAAGCTCGGTCGAGAAGGGACAGTGGAACCGAGACTAAATTTGGGAGAGGAGCGGAAGTAATTTAGTCCTAGACTTCTGATACCATGAAAGAAATAATCCCTTGATTATTTTCATTAATGAAAGAGTATATATACAATTTACAATTTCCATAATATGGAAAATCCTATTCATATTCTACTCCCAAAACCCTATTCTATTTGTACAAGAATCCTACAATTATGATAAGTAAACAATACTAATTAAATACAAAATATACAACTAAATATGTTACCATAACAGTGATATGTATGATTGTATATACCGTGTATATCACGGTTTCCCACTTGTTATGGGTTTTCGAGATATACACAGTATACACAAGGTATGTGTATACCGTGTATATCCTTGTATATTTTCAGAACCCTCTAAGCTATATCATGCGGACAACAAAGAATAAAGAAAGAAAAATTACTAAAAATCTATCAAAAAGTGCGGAAATATCAATATAAAGTAATAGAATCTGCCATACAACCCAAAATAGACCAAGTTATGGATCTACTAAATCTGAATACAACATACGAGACTCAGCTCGAAAAGAAAAATATACTAAAGTTGCTAAAAAAAGAAGTTGTCGTCATGGTCTAATGGTGGCTCACATCTACTGGAATGACTGCTTGAAAGCTGCAGTCACTTATCATCTACAAGATCTCCACCTACTGCACATGTGCACACGCAATAACTGTGAGTCTAAGAAGATCCATTACGATCATCGACTCGACCTCAGAACCTACCCCTGACGAAAGTATGTAGAAATTCCTGGTAATGCGTACAAGCATAATACAACAATACAAGTATAATGTTATTTTAGTTGTCTCGATTATACTGAATAATCGGGTTCTTCGGCAGTAACAAGAAGTAAAGTGCGGGATAGTAAATTACAAAAAATGTTACCGTGGAAAACTCCTTACTCAAGGGAGGCAAACATCATTACCTACCTTAGTCGGATTTGTCCAACAACTTCACTAAAACTCAAGAGCAATTTTAGGCTACAACTGTATAACCAAGGGACTAACAACTTTCTCCCTCTACAATTCTCACCAATTGTTTCTACTTCTTTCAAGACTGTACCCAGTCCTAAAAGTCCTTTACAACTCAATAAACATCTATTAAAAATCTATAGTAAGTTAAATTGGTTACAACTCTTAAACACATAATAAAACTAATCAACTAAAGAACCATAAGTTGCAACAGTCTTGAAAACTTGACTCTGGTTAAGCTATTTTGATTAGAATCTTAATTCAAGATCTTATGAAATTTTGATGATTGACAAATAAAGAAAAAAGTGACAATCATTGTTCAAGAAGGATGGACAAATATCTACAATAACTAGCACCTTAACAGATCTCTAAAAGCAACCAGTGAATCTAGCAACAAGGAAGCAGAGCTACTGGAAGAACCAGATCCTTCAGACAAGAACTGAAGTCTGTTTGATCTACGTGTAAGATGTTATTCCACACGCAAAAAGGAAACCTTGGAGAAATGAGATTAAGGATAAATCAAATTCTTACAAGGAACACAAGCTCAAAGTCATAGAAACATTACCATAATTAAACATATGGAATTAGCTTGGAATTAGGATAAAAGTAGACGACGTGTGATTCCAAACGAAGTCAAATAAGGATAGGATTCTTGAACCAAGTCTTAGTTGGATTTGGAGAATACAAACGTCTATTTTACTCGTATATTGCATTGATGCTTTAAAATCACCATAAAAAGACTACTTAAATAGAGAGAGATCTATACAACTATCTTGAAGAAGAACATGTTTCTATCAATAATTATTCATATTATTCTTGATTTATAATAGTTATATTATTCTGGTCATTAACTATACACTTCTTACATTCTTAGTGACTTATATTAGGTGTTGGTTTTGTATTATAAAGGGTTTCTTAGACTGGATAGACTCTTTGAAGAAGTTAGGCTACAATCAAGGTGTATTGTACAAACAAGGATAGGTGTTGTAGAGGTCAGTTCCTTAGGTGTATAAAGAGGTCTAACATTAAAGTTGCTCGAGTTTTAGTGGAGAGTTCGAAAAAATCCTATTGGAGATAGGTTGTGGTTTTTCCCTCCCTTGAGCAATGAGTTTTTCACGTAAAACTCCTTGTATTGATTTATTATTCCACACTTTCCTTCTTGCATAGTTATTGAGGAACTTGATTCTTCAGTGTATAGGTGGCAACATAAAATAACAACTCTTACTCACAATGACAACTATTTGCTTGAATAAATTCTTAATAAGTGCAATAGTGTAAAGAACAAATAGCAACAAATTGGTTCATATAGGAGTAGTGGTAGGCCTAATTTTCCGTGGATACATACTCCAAATCTCATAGGATTGTGGTTAAGAAATTCAATCCTAATTAAAATTGATTTCCTTTATTGTTTCAACGTCCACATATTTTTCTCCTATTTCCAACACATTTTCCATATATGCAAGTGTAGTCATATGTCCTTATTTGAGCATGTTTCCTTAATTACACGTTTATATCACAAATTAACCTCAAATGAACCTTCTTGCATATGAAAAGTTCTATGTGGCTCTAATCAACAGTCATATTCAGTCGCCTGCTAAGGACCAGACTCTTCTAATGTCTGCATGACATCACTTCAATCTTGTAGACAACTTATCTAGTTTCTTTGATAGACATGTACATTACTTGGTATTCAAATTTTGATAATTGTGTATGTTAATAATTATTTTATATTTTTTGTCAATTATCAAAATTTGAATTTAGAGCAACTCAACAAATTCCCTTTTTTTATGATGACAAACCCATAGCAGCTTTATAACATTTCATGTGCACTCAAGTGTAGTTTTCTCCTAAGAACCAACTCCATATTGATCAGTAGCCTGACTTAGTAAGATGTGATCTCACTTAAGTGTATGTAGAGACTTATCTTTCACTCATTTCAACCCTATAGATGGTTAGGTGTAAGAACCTGATCAGGTCAATATGTTTCTTGCAATCATCTGTAAAAGCACAAGGACTGGGTTCTTTTTCTTCGTAAAGTTTTTTGTTTTTTTCATTTTTTCAATGCACATCACCTCCTCTATTTTTTTCCTTTTGGCATCATCGAAAACAACAGTATTAGTCAAATTATGCGTGAGAATTATACAATATCAAACTCATGGCCACTGGACTATACTAACATGAACATAACACAAGTGCATTAATGGAAGTCCAATCATATTAGCCATTTAGTGGGATCATCAAAATCATAATGAAAGAATTGTATATGCATGAATCAATTAAGCTACCATAGCTCATAGTAATAGTTAGTTATAAAAACTTGTGGGTGATAATACTCATTCTTTAGTCAGATACCAACATTTATTTTTCATTTTTCCTTTTTTGCAGTTTTGAGTATTCTTCAACTTTATTGAATTTCTTGGATCTTCCTATCAAATGAATAATACCAAGAGATTTGGATTTTTATATGCTAGGGCAATGCTCTCATGATATTGAATAAAAACTTAGCATTACAGACAATTCAATGCACTTAACTACTGAACTACTGAAAGGTGATGCACGCCTGAGTGTTAGAAGAACCTGGTTCTTTGATAGATTTTCTCAATGTAATTGAGTTTCCTTCAAGAGTAGGGATAACATCATGCGAAATCATCTAAGCTAACTTGTTCATGTCATGCGTGCATACTTGTCTGAGTAGAAGAGTGAGTTAGATATTTTAACCATTTTAATATGAGTTAATAACTAGTCCCCCTTCACCTTACTTTAACTTGAAGGAAGCTTCAATCCACCAAGAACATGAGAGAAACTAGCTAGACTAGCACCACGAGCTTTTCGAGGGAAGAATCATATCAAAATCTTGTTGAACCTTGACTTAATCATGGAAGAACCCTTATAGAGGTCTTGGAGAGATACATGGACTGATTTAGAGTGAAATGAATTAATTATGAGGATTGCATTACTTAAGTACAGCTTAAAAAGTTGCCACTGCCTCACTTTCTCGGTGGGATTCGTGGCCTGTAAAAATGATTCACGGTCTGTGAATCCACCTTGATAAGTTGAGGAAAATTTCCAACTTCTTTTTAGGGAGTTACAGTGGAGAATCACCATTTCATGGTCCGTAAAACTATTTAACGGGCGTTTCACGGCCACCACCTTCTGGCAAACTTCATTGAAATACGTTTTCTTCGATTTGTTTGATCTCTAATCCTCCGGAACCTCTTGAACACTAATTTATGCCATTTATAATCTCATGAAAGACCTTAATCCGTGGAGTTTTATCTCGGCTAACTACTACGCATTCTAATGCAAAAGTAAGAGGTGTTACATCCTCTCTCCCTTAGAAACATCCATCCTCGAATGAAAAGGAAATACATCGGAGAATACTCTAAAGATTTCCAGAAATTTCGACAGAGTTTCTTCTATAAACAGGACTATCCAAAACCTATCAAGCAGCCAACAAACACAACATATGCCTCAAAGGGCCACAAAATACAGAACGTCATAATAATGACCCCATACGACCATCCAACATCAAATATACATACTACAGATTATAGCTCAGCTCGTATACTCATAGTTTTGATCTTACATACACTTATAACATCTCAATGATGATTATCACCTAGACACAGAATGAAAGATAAGTTTGTCAGCATACAATATGAACAAGAAAAATGCAATGAATAATAACCGTCAAGAACCTTCGGCCTGAAAAAAGTAAGGATACATAGACTTTATTTCCTCCTCGGCTTCCCACGTCATCTCATCAACATTCAGATTTCTCCAAAGCACCTTCATGGAGGATACTTCCTTGGTGCTCAGTTTTCAGACTGATGATCAAGAATAGCAATCAGAACCTCCTTATAAGATAAGCTCTCCGTGATCTGAACATCATCAACCGGCAATATACGAGAAGGGTCTCTCATGCATTTTAGTAACATTCACACGTGGAAGATAGGGTGAACTGATTCCAAATCTGGAGGTAGCTCAAGATCATTGGCCACTTGGCCTATCCTTCATACAATTATGTACAACTCGATGTACCGTGGTAAAAGCTTACCCTTCTTGTTGAATCTCATGACGCCTTTCATGAGTGAAACCTTTAAGAAGGCTCAATCGATAATAGCAAACTCCAGGTCTCAATGTCGCATATCTGAATAAGATTTCTACCGACTCTGAACTGTCAACAATCACTCATGTATTAGCTTGACTTTATCCACAGCCTGATGGACCAAGTTAGATTCTAGCAACTCCGTTTCACCTACCTCGAACCACCCAATTGGGGATATACACTTTCACCCATATAATTCTTCATAAGGAGCCATTTTGATGTTAGAATGATAACTATTATTCTATGTGAACACTAAAAAAATTGTATTTGAACTCGATAAGGTGTACATGATCATGCCAACATTCTTTGAAGTCTAGCACATAAGCTCGTAACATATCCTCGAGCGTCTAAATTATGTGATCGGCCTAACCGTCTACTTTTAGATAAAATGTTGTACTAAGGTTAACTTGAGTTCCCAAACCTATTTGAAAAGACCTCTGAAAGTTTGTTGTGAACTAAGCACCCCTATCAAATATAATCAAAATCGAAACACCATGGAGTCTGACTATTTTCTTTATATACGACTTTATAGAAGTATTCTTAATTGGCAGAAAATGAGCCGACTTTATAAGACTGTCAACAATTACCCATATGGAGTCAAACATGCGATAAGAGTGGGGCAAGCCTATAATGAAATACATGTTGATCATCTCCCATTTCCACATTAGAATTTTTATATTCTGTGTCAATTCACTGTGCTTTTGATGTTCTATATTGACCTGCTGACAATTAGGGCACTAAGCCACAAACTCTTCAATATTCTTATTCATGTTGTTCCACCAATAGACCTGCTTAAGATCATGGTATATCTATATTGACCCTGGATGAATAAAATATTGTGAATGATAAACTTTTGTCATTATCATTTCCCGAAGCTTCCCCACATCTGGGACGCACAATTGACCTCAATATCTAAAGAATGTGTCCTCCTTAAGCTCTAATATGTTGTCTTTTGTTTCGGAATCCCCTCTCTAAGCTTTAGTAATGCAGGATCTTCATACTGTCACTCATACACCTCAGCTATTAGGGATGATTCTGTTGTATTCTGAATAATGACACCATTGTCATCCGAGTCAAATAGTCAGACTCCTAAAATGGCCAATCAATAGAAATTTTTAGTTTATTCTCTCCATTTAACCTCCAAGTATGCCAATCTACTCATGGATTGGTGACTAAGGGTGTCAGCCACAATATTAGGCTTGCCCGGATGGTATAGAATATCAACATCATAATCTTTAATAACTCAAGCCACCTCATTTGCTTTAAATTCAGTTCCTCTTTCTTGAAGATGTACTGGAGACTTTATGATCGGTAAATATATCCACATAAACTCCATACAAGTAATGACACCATATCTTCTATGTGAATACCACTGGTGCTAACTCCAGATCATGTATCAGGTAATTCTTCTCGTATTTCCTTAATTGTCTGGATGCACAAGCAATAACCTTACTATGTTGCATCAGAAACACAGGCTAGGCCAATACTGAAGTGCCACAATAGATAGCATACCCTTTTTTTCCCTCTGGAAGTGTCAAAACAAGAGTTGAGGTTAGGCCATTCTTTAACTCTTAGAAGTTATGCTTACAAGCATGAGACCACTGAAACTTGGTCGCTTTTTGAGTCAATTTCATAAATGTCCCTAACATAGAGGAGAAACCCTCTACGAACCTTCTATAACAACCTACCAAACCCAAGAAGCTATAAACCTCTCTAAAAGGAGTTGTGGGACTTGGCTAATTCCTTACAGCCTCAATCTTCTGACTATCAACCTTGATTCCCTCGTCCGATACTATGTGGTCATGAAATGCCACTCATGTCAACCAAAATTCACATTTGGGTAACTTAGTATACAACTTACGATCGTGGAGTGTCTGTAACATATCACGTAGATGATTCGTGTGCTCCTCTTTCGACATTGAATACACCATGATATAATCAATAATCACGATCATAAATATATCCAAGAATGGTTTAAAACAACCCCTATTCATCAGGTCCATGAAGATTGCTAGTGCATTAGTAAGCCTGAATGACATCACAAGAAACTCGAAACGACCATATCTTGTTCTAAGGTCGTCTTCGGAATATCCTTCTCTTTAACTCTCAACTGGTGATACCGTGACCTTAACTCATCAATCTTGGAAAGTGGATAGCTATTCTTTATAGTAACCTTATTAGATGCAGGTAATCAATACACATCATCAATGAACCATCCTTCTTTCATACAAACAACACCGGTGCACCCATGGTGAAGTACTAGGTCTAATGAAGCCCTTCTCTAACAGATCCTTCATCTCGGCAGGAGCCATACTAAATTGTAGGATAGATATTGTCTAAGTGTCTATAACTACATCAATAGCAAAATGAATCTCTCTCTTTGGAGGAATACCCGGGAGCTCTTCCGGACACACATCTGGATACTCATTAACCAATAGAAATGACTGAAGAGTTAGTGGTATTGCATCTGTATCTTTGACTCAGAATAGATGATATACATACCCTTTGGAAATCATCTTCCTCGCCTTAAGATAGGAAATAAACTTACCCTTAGGTGTGGCAGTATTAATCTTCCATTCTAGGACTGACTCGCTCAGAAATTAAAATCTAACAACCTTCATTCGACAATCAACTGTGGCATAACAGGATACCAACCAATCCATGCCAATGATAGCATCAAAGTCCACCATTTCTAACTCCACTAGATCTGTTAAGGTATGACGGCTACAAATTACCACCACACAACCTCAATAGATTCATCTGGTATTAATTGATTCACCCACTGGTGTAGAAACAGTAAATGACTTACTTAACAACTCAAGATCTATCATGAACTTACCAGCAACAAACGGAGTGACATATGACAGAGTAGAGCCTGGATCTATTAATGTATAAACTTCATGTGAAGAAACAAATAATGCATCTTGATAATATCTAGTGATGACTCTAAGTCCTGTCAACCCGCTGAAGCATAAATGCAGTTGTGGGCATCGCCTAAACTAGATGTTTCTCTTCTGCCTCTACCTCGACTAGTGATGAATGTGGACCACTTCTTGAAGGACCACTGTCAATGATGAATCTGCTACTGACCCAGTCAGATGAGCTATACTACCCTCACTACTCCTCGGGTAGTCCCCCATAATATGGACAGGAAACCTATACTAATAATACACATTCGAACTCGAATAACACATCCCAGGATGTGTCTTACCACACTAGCTACAATGCGGCAGATGCAGCCTCACCTGGCTTAAAATGCGTTGATGTTGGGAACCTGGTGCTTGTAAACTTTGACCCAAGTCGGACTGGGTATAATGATCATACCTGATGCCTTAAAACTGAGGTACAACACTACTAGAAGAATAAGCTTACCGCCAAGAAAATTATGACCTGAAGCCACCCTGAGACACTCTGTAATATCTAGTAGACCTACATCTATTACTCTGCTCTATCTCTATATCTCGGTTGAGCCCAAGCTGGAGTTTGCTCTCCTTTAAGTTCTGATAAAATGTCTGAATCCATGAAATAAACATGTCCTTGTGAAAAAGTGCTACTGTGCAATCTCCAATCAAATGTGGCTCAAGGCCGTTCACGAACTAATGAACCATATCTCATATCGTAGCAACTATCATCGAAGCATATATGGATAGAGAATCAAACTTGAGGTTGTACTCCATACACTCATCTTGCCCTGTCTGAAAGCTAAAGACCAATCAACCCTGGCTGCTCAAACCTCCATTGGAAAATAGTGATCCAGAAAGACCTCTAAGAAATCCTCCCATTATACTGGAGGTGCATCCGGTTCCCTAAACCGCTCCCAAGCCTCGTACCATAGAAAAGCTACATCTCATAACCTAAAAGATGCCAACTCCACTGCCTCGGTATTTGAAGCATGCATAACCCCGAATATCCTATGGAGCTGATCAATAAAGTTTTGGGGATCTTTATTTGTATCAGAACACTAGCGGACTCATGATAATAAACTCCTCAGCTCTATAACTACCTATCCCATCAGAGGGTCCATCACTCCCAAGTGCTCTTATCTGGCAATAAGTTTGTGAATCCATTAACTGCTACAATATATGTATCGCACTCTTGATGTTATACCCTGTTATTTTACGTCAAATTATGTCATTGATTAACTTAAGCATTACGGGAAGGTATAGACTTTTTTAAGAGGTAATAATGGCTTAAACCATATTTATAAAAGTGTTGATGAGTATAGGAGTTAAACGAATCAAAGAGAATGTGTTTCGGTGAAATTAACAACTTATGGAGTGACTTACAACCCATACTTTGGAGGGACGGACTACAGGTCCACCTTCTTATGAAATGGGATTCATAGAGTTTTTCCACAAAAATTCTCTAACATGCGGTGGACATACGACCCGTATGTTGTGACATACAATTGTATGTCACTCCATATTTCAGTGGTGGTGGAAAGTTTCAGCAACTATTTAAAGCGGTGCCACTTCGATCCAATTCATTTTTCACCTAAAATTAGCCCACAATCACTCCTAAATGCTCTCCAAGGGTTCCCCTATTACCCAAGTCAATATCTAAGAGATTATGACGTAAATCCTCAGTTGGAAAGATTGTAGTACTCATACAAGCTTAGTTCTTCTTCTTGTTGTTGTGTTAGAGATTTCTTCGGGATTAAAAAAGGTGTTTGAGGATTGAATCTTGAGTCTAAGGTGAGGTTTCATCTCATTTATCTTGTTATTGATCTTATACAAGTCATAGCGAATGATCTGGCTATGATATTTCTAAGTAATTGTTGGAAATATCGAATTTTGTTGTGGTGTGTTGTTGGGTTGTCTGTATGGATTGAGAGAGTAGTATAAAGTTGTTGGATGGTTGATTTTGTTATGGATATAGAGTAGAGTGAGGGAAGGAGGTTATTGTGTTGATATATATGTATAGGTTGGGCTATAGAAGATTATATGAATTCTATGCACGCTAAGTGTTCGATGAAATGTCTAAGTTTTCTTGTGAGTTATGAATCTGTCATTGATACAAATCATTCATTTGCTGTAGATAATCATTTGTAGAACATACAAGGACTCGCGGGATCCGTATATCTAAGGTGACGAGGTATGTAAGGCTTACCCTTTCTTCTACAAGCATGATCCTAGAGAAAATATGATAGAACGAATGTTCCATAGCCAAACTCCATTCTTGGATATAGAAGCATGTCAACTCTTATGGTGAAATGTTGTATGAATCTTATATGTCCCTTGTCGGGAGTACTTTCCACACTTCATGATATTCCTTGTTGTATGATTAGTTCCAAGCTCCATATTGTACTGTAACGATTGATGTATCTAGTTCATAATGATAGGCGGGGGTTAACAATTCTCTATCACTCTGCCCTATTCCTATTGATCTTCTGAGATTATTCATGCATATTATATATATTATAACACCGAGTTGCGCTATAGTCGGTCGGGCACGGCACTTAGATGTGCACACCACTGTAGTTGGGTACGTTAAATAGCCTCATAGAGGGGCTTGATGATGATGTTTCACTATAGGTGTCCTATATACATATGTATACGGTTGTTAACGATATCATGCATTCTATATGCCCACAGTGGTTTCCCAAGGTTCAGTTTGTCTCTTTACTTTCCTTTGCGCTGGTTACTGTCTTCATTTATATTTATTTGATTTACATATTTAGTATATTCTTTTGTACTGATGTCCTTTGTTGGGGCGCTGTGTTTCATAAACGCATGTACAAATGGATGTCCGGACGCTCCCCCATAGTAAGTGACCTGATCCAGCGATTGATTGCCATGCTCTCTTCCTCCGAAGATGTTATAGGGTATTGGTAAGTGTTGGTTCGTTGTATATATGTATTTTTGGTATGTAGAGGTCCTGTCCTGATCGGTTGATACTCCATGTTGTAGTTATAGACATGTAGACTTGAGTTCTGTGTCTAGTCGTGTTTTATGGACCTGCCAACATGATATATGTTGGATCTTTTCTGCTTGTAGGTTATCATGTCATATTGCTTTATAGCTATTGATTAGAGGCCTTATAGGCCCAAGTTTGTTATGTATTCTTCAGGTACCACGACTGGTATGCTCGGGCCATAAGGCACCAGGTGTCGGCACACCCCCTAAGGTTGGGGTGTGACAAACTTGGTATCAAATCAAGGTCTGTCCTAGGGACTCTACAAGCTATGTTTAGTAGAGTCTTATTTATAGGTTTGTAGTGCGCCATATTTATAAACATGAGGCTACAGGGAATTTAGGATGGTCACTTTCTTTCTTGATCTAGATCATGCAATAGAGCCAAGCTATAAGTATTCCATTCCTAACCTTACCGTGTTTACGATTGCAGTGATGCCTCTTTTGAATAATGCACCCTCTATTGAGACAAACCAGTCTGAGGATACGAGTGGGTCACTTCTCAGATATCACCGACTCTGATAGAATTGGGGGAATTGAGCGAAGCCCCCAAATTATCAGTTATACAACTTGCATCGTCTGATGAGGATGTTAGGAAAGTGGTTCAAATATTGACTCAGTTGGTTGCCTCTCAGGCATGACGCTGCCCTAGTAGATTTCATAGTGGTATACCCCTAGAAAGGTCGGGGAGTTCATATCCTAGAGAGCTCATTGGTCATGGACCGTCGATGTTTAGTAGATTTGACTCAGTTGGGAGGATGAAAGAGCTAAGAAGGTTATGATAGTTAGTGATTACAAGGGACGATGGAGTGATGAAGGGTTATGGATATATAGATAGTTGGCTAGAGTTCATAGGTAAGGCCGAGACCGAGATCACAGACCTCGGTATTTCAGGGTCAGTGTGGTGCAGACAGTGGGGTTGTCCAGGCTATGTTGTAGGCAGTGTGGGCGGATGAATGTTGGGTCATGCCATATGGGAACATGAGGATGTTATTGGTGTGGTAGTCGAGTTCATAAGATTTGGGAGTGTCCCCGATTGGCCTGTAAGGAAGCGGGTGAGAGCGAGGATGGAGCCTCGAGTTCTGATGGTGTCCAAGGTGAGAAGATAGGCACGTGTATGCTATTGATTTCCTTGTTAACCTATCTACCTCATTTGTGCTTAGTATGGACCTATTTTATACTTAAGAATATTGACCTCCTTTGGAAATTGATTTTTACAGTATTGCCTGTGAGATAAAATATTCCGATAAGAGCGAGTCATGGATGTAAAGGTACCAACCAAAAAAGGGACTTCTAGGCCAGCCAATAGTTAATACCATATATGTATGTTGTACACTGAAATGACATGGAGCCTACACCTAACCTAGTGAAAGAATATGTAGTATGTTTTACAACTATACTAGATAAACCCCAAATCCGCAATATTATATCACCCAACGATTGTACGGAAGCCCCAGGCTTTACAGAGAAAGCGGCAAGCTGAGAATAAGATTGTAACAAGGGAATGCAGACAATGTCATTGGAAAGTTTAGGTTATGAGAATCCATTCGTTTTATGGAACTTACATTAATTCAAATATAAGAATCTGCTATGAACATGTGATTCAAACGGTAACACATGGCCTAAGGGATTAAGGGTGACCCTAGAATATTGCTAATAAGGATGAATTTCTGAAGTCGGGTCATATGAAGAAAAAATATTCCTGAATGTGTTTAAAGGAATTACGCAAGATGTCATGCCAAAAACAATGACCCAATTCATCTACAAGGACTATACTGTCTGTTAATATAGGAGACTGGATAAGTTTCCCGTTTGTTTGAGAAAAGTCATATCATTTGCCATTGGAAGTTACGTGTATGGGTTGTAGTAAGAGATCATAGGTTTTAACAGTTAGAGTGATAAGATCCTCAGTCCCGTTGTGTGATGTGGTGTGAATTTAAGTACATATGGCATAAGAACAGTTTGTGGAAGACTAATGACAAGGATCACGAAATAATGGGAGAATGGCGGTAAGGAACATGAAGATAATTAGTGAGTATAGGGGGAATGGTATGGTAAGACATCGAGACAGGAATGCATTTCGGGGAATGACATGAAAGTAAAAGGACCACAATAGAAAGGGTAAAAGGAAATGAGAATACGGCGACATAATTTTTGTAGCAATGTGATCACTTTGGAACAACGTAAAGGCCCATAGTATCGAGGGATAGTAAAGACTCGAACGCCAGACCCCCTGACTTCAAGGAATAGGGGCGTAAGAAGTACATTAAGACAAGAGACCCCCCCCCCCCTCTAAGGAAACTCAAAACATGAAGTATAAAGGTGGCATGATCGAGTGATCGGTTAATGAAAGATCTTAGTAATGACTAAAGAAAGAAGACCCAGATGTAGTTATAAGCTTATACCAAGCTACGAACTGGATTGGATATGTGAAGCATTAGTTTCACCACAAACGCCATTATGATGCATAAGGATAGGTAAGTGAAAGTAATGATGAGCAAAGCTTAATGCAAGCATATAAAAAGTGTAGATATTAAAGAAATGAGTTAGAGAATAAAGATAATGGAACAAAATGTGGGTAGGCGAGTAATGGTAATTTTTTGACTTGTTGAGTTGACTAAGGGCTCCATGGAATAGATGATATAATGAATGTAAATTCTAACGAGGTCGATTAAACCTTGTCCATGGCATCGTTTCCGAAAGGACTTAGCCAAGAAATGAAGTAAGAAGTATTAATCTAAGTGTGGTGACCAGGATTGGATATGGCACACCAACGTCTTGCAATGTTGAATCCCTCGAAGTTCCATATGCATCTGATAAAGGAGTAAATTAGCGATGCATCCCTTACAGGATAGTAACATCAAGGATTGGAACTAGAAACAATATTAGGGTCAAGCATGTGTTCCAGAAGTCCTCATAGGGAATAAAAATGTGGTAGCTAAATAGCGGAGGAGTGAGTTCCAAAAGAAAACAAGAAAATGAAGTTGTTGATGACCAAAAATAATGTAGGAATGTGCGGAGGTGATTCTTCTTAGGTTGTAAATAAGCGTTAATCGCAATACTAAGCACACTTCAGATTGGGTAACATCATTTATAGAGTATTCTGGATTAAAATACTATGAGGTGCAAGAAATTTCGGCATAACATTTGCTAACCAAAGTTAAGACTGACGATAGAATCGCAAACCGCTAACAATTTGACTAATATAAAGGTTAAGGGAAGGATTTGACATAAGAAATGCATCAGTTAGCCAGTAGGAGTCAAATTAGATGATGATAATTTCAAGAATTAAAATTCGAAAGAGCTAAGATATTTTGCTAGAGATTATGCCAAGTTGTATGTCAAGGAGAGAGTTCGGCTTCATGGGGTTCCAGTTTCCATTATATCTGACAGAGGTGCCCAGTTAACAGCTAACTTCTAGGGATCTTTCAAGAAAGATTTGGGTACTCAGATTAATCTTAGTACAGCCTTTCATCTACAAATGGATGAACAAGATGAGTGCACTATCCAGACGCTCAAGGATATGTTACGAGCATATGTATTGTATTTCAAAGGTAGTTAGGATGATCACCTACCACCTACTGCATTTTCTTACAACAATAACTATTATTCTAGCATAAAGATGACCGTGTATAAGGCCTTGTATAGGCTAAAGTGTAGGTCTCCGATTGGCTGGTTTGAAGTGGGCAAAGCAAAGTTATTAGGACTTAACTCGGTACTACAAGCTGTAAAAAAGGTAAGGTTAATACAGGATCGATTGTTGACTTCCTAGAGTCGGTAAAAGTCCTATTCAGATGTTCGACGCTAAGATTTATAGTTTTTTTTTATGATTGAGTGTTCTTGAAAGTATCGCCTATGAAGTGTGTGATGAGGTTTGCCAAGAAGACTTAGCCCCAGATATGTCAGACTGTATAAAATTGTTCAGATGATCGGCCATGTGGCCTATAGGCTTGAACTACTCCCCAGAGATGGAAGCAGTCCATCCAGTGTTCTATTTATCTATGCTTTGGAAGTGCATAGGAGATCCCTCCCGTATTACCCATGTATAATATGTTCAGATTACAAAGGACTTGTCGTATAAGGAGATTCTAGTTATTATCTTAGATCGTCAGATCTGAAAGGTATGGACCAAGGAAGTAGCCTCTATTAAAGTGTTGTGGAGAAATAATAATATGGAAGAAATGACAAGGGAGGCTGAGGAGGACATTCCAGATATCCTTATTTATTTTAGACTACAGGCAACGTTGTGGATGCAGATGTGAATGATGTAGCCCTGACTATGACACTTGACAATTGAGGTGAGTTATGGTTAACCTTTTGACTTTTGGATATATAGATGGTCGTGTGAGGCTAATATAGTTGTATTATGTTACTATATAGCCCTATGAGGCATTTTTGTGTTTTTGGCTATGTGGCAGGCTTGGATAGTCCTGTTTATATGGGAAACTCTGCCAAAATTTTTGGAAATTTCTAAGAATTAGAATCATATGCGATGTAACCCAACATTCGAGGATGAATGTTTTTAATGGAGGAAGGATGTTACACCCTATAGTTTTATGTCGAATCGTGTCATTGATTAACTTATGTATTATGGGAATATATGAGATCTTGTTAAGAGGTAATGATGGTTTAAAACGTATTTATGGAAGTCTCGGGGAATATAGGAGTTAAACGAATCAAAAATAATGTGTTTCAATAAAATTTCCAACTTATAGAGTGACTTATGGACCGTAGTTTGGAGGTACGGGTCGCAGGTCCACTGTCTGATGAAAGTATAGGATTCAGAGAGTTTGTCCATAAAAATTCTATAACATGCGGTGGATATATGGCATGTATGTTGTCACATGCGGCCACATTTCACTTCGTATGTCGGTGGTGGTGGAAAATATCAGCAACTATTTGAAGCAGTGCCATTTCCATCCAATTCATTTTTCACCGAAACACATCCCCCAAATCACTCATCAATGCTCTCCAAGGGTTCTCCTATCACCCGGGTCAATATCTAAGAGATTATGATGTAAATCGTCTGTCGGAAGGATCGTAGTACTCATACAAGCTTAGTTCGTCTTCTTATTGCGTTGGAGATTTCTCCGAGATTAATAAAGGTGTTTGAGGAATGAGTCTTGAGTCTAAGATAATATTTCATCTCTTTCATCTTGTTCTTGAGCTATACAAGTCATAGAGAATGATCTTGCTATGAAATTGCTACGTAATTGTTTGAAATATCGAATCTTGTTATGGTGTGTTGTCGGGTTGTTTGTATGGATTGAGAGAGTAATATGAAGTCTCTGGATGGTTGATTGTGTTATGGAGATGCAAGAGAGTGATTGAAAGAGTTTGTTGTGTTAATATATATATATTCTATACATGCTAAGTGTTCGATGAAATATCTATGTTTTCTTGTGAGTTATGAATCCGTCATTAATACAAATCATTTGTTTATTGTAGATAATCATTCATAGAACATAAGAGGACTCGTGGGATCCGTATAGCTAAGGCAACAAGGTATGTAAAGCTTACCCTTGCTTCTATTGCCATTATCATAGAGAAAACGTGATAGAACAAAAGGTCCTTAGCCAAACTCCATTCTTGAATATATAAGCATGTCTACTCTTATGGTAAGATGGTTTATGAATCTTATTTATCCCTTATCGGGAGTACTTTCTGCACTTCATAATGTTCCTTGTTGTATGATTAGTCCCAAGCTCCAGGTTTTACTGTAACGAATGATGTATCTAGTCCATAATGATAGGTGGGGGTTAACGATCCTATGTCACTCTACCCCATTCCTATTGGTCTTCTGAGGTCATTTCTGCATTATATATATGTATCTATTTTATGATACTAAACCGGGCTATAGTCGGCCGAGTATAGTACTTATATGTGCACACCATTGTAGTTGGGTACGTTATACAGCCTTAGAGAGATGCTTGGTAATGATATTGCCCCATAGTGTGGCCTATATACATATGCATACGGTTTTTAACGATAACATGCATTGCATATGCCCACAGTGGCTATCCAAGGTTCAAGTTGTCTCTTTACTTTCCATCGCACTGGTTACTATATAAGTTTATCTGCCTTACATATTCAGTATATTCTTTCGTATTGATGTCCCTTGTTAGGGCGCTGCATTTCATGCATTATTACACCCCATGGATTTATGCGCAAATGAGAGCAAAGTTAGTCAACTTAAGTTCCGGCAACTTGAGACCCTTTCTGAGGGTCACCTATAACTTAAATGAATGTTAAGAAGGTGTTCGGAGGGTTATAGGTCAATTGGATTGAATAAAACATATTCCGGAAAATTTATACAAAGTTAGTGTGATACGCTAAGCATTTCGCATCGCGGATGCCATTCCGCCTTGCGGTCAAGCCATGGATTAAGGCCTCTAATTCACCACCACAGTGCCACCATCTGCGCTGGGAAATGAAGTCGCAGATGCGGATCTGCGCCGCAGATCCTACCGCCAACGGGAGGCGGTGGGAGATGTTATATAAAGCCAATTTTGAGGGCTCAATTGTATTAAGTCATTTTCAACCCAAAGAGTTCCTAGATGCTCCCAAACACCCTCCAAGGGTTTCTCTATCCTTGAAGAACATCTCCAAGTATGCTTGAAGTTATTTCTCCCCTACTAAGATCAAGATCACCTTGTAAGTTCCTTTTAGTTGATTGTTGAAGATAAGAGCTTCTTTGAGCTTTGAAGGATGGTTGTGGTGAAGGGTATCTTGGCAGCTTAAGGTAAGATTTTTCTACTCCTTAATGATCTCTATCTCATTTTAGCTTAGTTGGTTGAGTTGGTAAAGATAACTGGCGAAAATTCAAGATAAACTCTACGATGGAGATGTTGTAATTATTGGGTTGTTCTACTAGTTCTTGAGATGTTTTATGGCTGAAAGTTATGATTACGACTCTGGTAATATGGATTGTGTTGTATTTGATGAAGGTATATTGATAACACTTTGCTTACCATGAAAGAAAAACATGAGAAGTATGCACTTTAGGTGTTCGACGAAATGTGGTAGTGATTCAGTTCTTAGATTATTGTTCCGATTTTGATTTACGTCAACTATGTTATTTAGATCCTTCTTTGTATTACGGACTGGAACTCGTAAGATCGTCGTAGCTAAGGCTATTGAGGTATGTAAGGCTACCCCTTTCTCCCAAAGGCATGAATTTTAACGTATATCAATTTCTAAATCAAATGTCAAAAAAAAGCATTCTAAATCACATGTTATTTGTCCCTTGTTGGGAATACTTTCTCGTCTTATTATCACATCCCATATAGATTGGTGGTTAGTTGATTTTCATAAATCTCTTAAAATAGAGCGTATCAAAGAGTTAATTGTCGAGTCGACTAAGTGTCGCCCCAAAGTAAAGATGAAGGGATTTTGTGAGTTACAAAAAAGCCAAGAGTGCTACTACTACTACAGATACTATGAACACCACTGAACTAATATCGGTTGGGAAATTATAAGTATATAAATACCCTAGACTATAACCGGGGGCAGTACTGTATATATATACACTCTGGGCTATAATCAGAGGGTAGTATCCTATATAAACACCCCGGACTATACCCAGAGGACAGATTGTATAGTGAAGTTGACCTTCCAACACCGGCCAGGTGTCAGACTCTATACATCATGTTAACACTTAGCAGAGTCATGTGTTTTAAATAAATAGTCGATACCCCCTATATATGCGTCTGAGTCTCATAACAGTTTTAGTCTCAGAGCAGAGTTTCATTGATCGCCCTGAGTGGCATACGGGTTGTCAGGTTTCTTTTTATACACTATTATACAGCTTATACTTTTATGTTGTTATTCATTATTTACATACCGGTACATTTCATTTGTACTGACGTCCCTTTTTTCGGGGGCACTGCATTTTATACTGCATATGTAGGTAGAGGCTCATATAGGACTCCCTAGTAGGGGCTTGTGAGTTCAACTGTTAATTGGTAAGCTTCGCTTCCTACGGAGCTACCGAGTCAGAGGTCTTGAGCTATGTTTATATATGTACAGATAGGGCCCTAACCATATGACAGTTACACTTCCTTAGAGGCTTGTAGACTTGAATCTTAGGTTAGCTGTTATGTATGGCCTTGTCAGCCTGGTTATTGATCGATCGATTTATACGATGACCTTTCTGGTCTTGTACGTGTGAGTATACAAATGTTTTGGGTTGGGTACCCTCCTTATTGAGATGTTCACACGACGTCATATATTCTCATATTATGGCCTGGTCGGCTTTAATTGTATGTTGGATATACCTCCATACTTTCCATAAGTCATTATAGCCTTGTCGGCCAACGTTTCAATGAATTCAAGTGTTATGTCTCAGAGTGGTACGCTTGGGCCAGTATGGCACCGGGTGTCATCCACACCACCCAGTTTTGGGGTGTGACAAGTTGATATCAGAGCAGGTCATTCATAGGGAGTCTACAAGTCGTGTCTGGTATAGTCTTATTTATGAGTGTTTTGTGTACCACACTTATAAGCAAGAGGCTGTTGGACATTTAGGGATAGTTGCTATTCTTTCATCTCATAGATGGTGCAGTAGAACTGCGTTGTAAGAATTTGAGTCTAACTTGTGCTTTATACAATTCCAATAATGTTGGACACTAGAAAGACTTCGGCCAATTCGTATTCATGGCAAGGAAATGAAAGACCCCACATGTTATTAATATGCTATATGTGCGAGTATTACACTAATGTTTCAGAGTATGAGCATTTGGTTCACTCATATACGGAGAAGACAATGGAAGCCTAGTAAGGTGAAGCGCTAGTTTTAAAAATGCGACAGAAGTAAAGTGAAGGAGGTACAGAATACCTAAATGCATAAAGTTGCATGAAGGTTGATATTCAGATAGAATGATGTAAGTATTGTTATCCCGCCTCCCGTAGTGGTAGAACCATAATGAGAAGTACTTATTACCAACCTCTGACTTACTGAAGTCAATAGATGTGGGTTTAGAAAGAAATGAGATCTCGGGATCTAGTAAAGGTTAGAATAACCCTTTGTATGAGCAGGGCTGAAGAATAGTACAATTATATTAGAGGCACCCCCCCCCCCTTGAAAAAAATATATACATAACGTACCCAGAAATTGTTAGTCAAATATAACATTTAAAGAATCTTGAAGTTACAAGGGCTAATATTAAACTCTCTGTATGCGAGGTAAATGTTGCCCTCGGATAGGCTCATGTCCAACATACTCAAAATAATAGGTGTCTAAGAGATAATGTTGATTATATAAAGAAAAGTTAAAAGCGAGAAAATGTCTTGTTACAAGTATCTAGACTAAGGGGAGAAGTGGTATGGATAACAAGGGGATGACACAAATCTAAGCGGGTCATATGAGAAAGTGTGAGGAATGATTGAAAATCATATGATAAACTATGGTGATGCGACGAGTTCGTAGCCAAGAGAACCAGAAGACAATAAAAGTAAATGCTAAGTTGTGAAGGTAAATGTGTTACGACATGAAGTATCTGCTATGAGATTGCAACAGCCAAATGTCATCAAGATATATCGATTGAGTGATTTAGCTCGCTGAATTAGAAATTATTGACATGGAAAAGTTTCCTTAGTTAAACGGAGTAAACATCAGAGACTTGGGAGATTGTTATGATAAAATATATTTAGAAGTTGCAAGGTAAGCAATCGGACAACAAAAGGGGGGATCCTTAAAGGTTGTTAAGAAAGAAGCCCGTAAGACTAACATTGTGATGAGAAGATGAAAAGTTTATTGAGACTGAACATGTCAGCTACGAACACGTGATATTCTATCCTTGTAAACGATTCAGTAGTCTTTAATAAGAAGGAATTATTCAGAAGCAAGTTGCAAGTTGATAGTAGATTGCAGAATTGTAAAAGATGTTGAGCCAACAATATAACTTTTTAGGAAGGAAGACTTCTAATCACAATGAGTGGCCCTCCTCCTATAGGGGAGATGATGCGATAAAGGATCGACATAGACCCACATGATGGTTTAGTAAGTAGATGAGGAAGTTACAACAAAGAATTTCAAGACAAATAAGATTATGTTATCCAGATTTTTACGGGTACGTTAATACTATCAAATGATATGTAAGTATCAATGCTAAAGAAGGAATGGTAGCGACCTCCTGGTTAAAAGAATTAAGTGACGACAAAATCCATCAGGCATATGGGACTCGGAAAAGAAAGCATGAAAAGTAATCAGAGATAGAAGCATATATAGACCCAAGAGGGGTTATTCAAAATTTATGAATGAAAGGGTAACTCCAGTTACATTGCAAGATGACGTATGTAAAGCCTAGAAGAAGGCCAGTGGAGAGGTCGGGTGAGCTAGCAGTCGATGCAACATTTCCCTTACAGAATGGTTTTTGAACCTGAAGTTTTAATTTTTATTTTTTACAAGGAGTATTTCAAATAGAACGTAATGGCATAAGGGCCTGGTATAAAGCAGATCAAAGGCTGAAGGGATATGAAGCTCAGAGATAAAGGCAAATAGTTAAAAATTACACTCAAAATTGGTACTGTTAGAGCGGAAGTGAGAGCATGAAGAATAACTGCAAGTAGTTAAAGGTACCCAGGACCCTATAAAGATATATGACGAGGAGATTACAGTTTGTTGATATAAGATGTTAGCTAGGAGACGACGGGAGAAGAATTTACTCTAAATATAGTGGTTGAGTATATAATACAGAAAGGTTGACTGACAACGTAAATCCCTTCAGAATATGGGTGTGTATCCAATCAGGAAATACGTCACCAGCTTGTTGGTAATTGTGCAGATTGAATAAGGAACCAAGATTGAAACCCCAAGTGGAACTTAAAGGTCGGGTATATAAGAAACTCCAAGATGACTTCATAATGGATAAGGAAATGAGGTCATTTACGCTTAAGAGCAGTTGAGAAAGCGAAGAAGAGTTATGGACCCATGGCTTAGGGTCGGTAGCAGTGAGCACACATTAGAGGTATGATTTGATATCTTTAATAACCATAAAGACCTTCAGCATATCTTTAGGCGACAATAGCCAAATTTGAAGATGAGTTTCTCTTGTTAGTAATAAAGGCGTCCTCCAAAACGAGATGCAGTGATACAGAGACATATGAGTCTTCTTAAAGAGATAACAATTCTCGGGGTTAAAAGGGTGAGTAAAGGCAAGCTCGGATGGTATAGTAGGATATTGGTCCTCTTTAAGAGAAACATGATTCAGAATCTAGAGTACTACAATAGAATTACTAACCATAACTCAGTAATAGCACCTTTGGTGATCAAACTATTACAGTTTAAAGAGAAAGTTCAACATAACAAAGTAACAGCCTTCAAGGCAATATTAGGTAAGATATATGGGCAGCTTAGCTATCTATAAGTAGAGGAAAGAGAAGGTTTCCAAAGAACTCCATCAGCTAGTAAGTTTAAGGATCCAATTTTAGGACCCTAATGATAATAGAGTTACAACGTAATAGGTATCAGCATCACTCATGTGGCAAGGTAAAGGAGTATCGATATGAGAATCCGGAGTCAGAACTATCGGAAGGGAAAATTCAATGGCAAAGAAAGACAATATGGGGATTAAAAGAAGATGAAATTCTCTGATACCAGATCGATTGTTTGCCCCAAATCTAGCTGGGTTTCGAAGTTGGATTAAAGCAGTGGTGCATTATTCTCTCTATTATATTCATCCTAGCCCGACAAAGATGTACCAGGATACTAAGGGAATGTATTGATATAACAACGCTAAAAGGAACATTACCAAGTTTTGGAAAGGTGACCTAGTGGGTCAGTCGGAAAGCAAAGAGCATCAAAGGCCTAAAAATACTAGTACAAAGAATAGAGATTCGGACTTGGAATGAAAAAGTTGCTCAAATGGAAGGTTCAGTATGAGTTCACCCCATTCTTATTAGAAATATTACTCCATATGGTTGACGGTTGACAAGATTACAAAGTTAATCCATTTTTGGTCAGATAGAATTATTCGCACATGCCAAGGGTTATACAAGTAAGATATTGAGAAGACCGTATGACTTCAGAATATTCTAATGTCTATCATCTCATGTAAGAGGGCTCGGTTACAACGAACTTCTAACGATTCTTCCAAAAGGTTTTGGGGGACACATGAAGAACCCTATTCTAATTTTATCCCAAATAGATGCAGGTCAAGGATACGATTCAGATGTTTAATGATATGTATGGGCAGGTATGCTAGTTTTCCAAGAAGTGTGGGATGGTTACTTTCCCCACAGTGAGTTGCGTATTATAATAGTTACTATCTAATTATCTAGATAATCCTTATGAGACCTTGTATGGTCAGGAGTACAGATATTCTATCGACTAACTCGACGTGAAAAGATAGGAGTCGTTTAGACCGATGTTAGTCCTCTAGGCCGTAGAGAAAGTAAAGCTCCTTCAGGAGTAGACGTTAATAATTCAAAAATGCTAGAGATCAGATGGTGATGTATGACGTTGAGATATAAAGGATGTCATTCACGACTAGGTACTCTTGAAGGTTTAGCCCCTAAGAAACATAACGAGATTGTGGGAGTACATAGGAGATTTCTCTCGCATATGATAGTCAAGAATATTTAGATTACAGAGAATTTGTGTTATGAAGATATCTTAGCTGATCTTCTAGATTGTCGAGTTCGAATGTTGTGGACTAAATAAGTTGCCTCTGATTCGGGGCGTTGTGGAGAAACAACCAGGAAAATAGATGATTTGGAGAATTAAGAGAGACGTAAAGTCTAGATATTCTCATTTATTCCATCTCGAAGGATAATCATAAGATACGACTTCTATATCTATACACAGCGATAAATTTACCATATGTACTTTACAAAGGTGATGATCTGCCACACCCCGAACCATGGCCTTGGCGAAACACGACACTCAGTGTCTAACTTCATGTGATCGAGCGAACCACATGCCTTGCTTGTCAATATTGACATCAAAACATGCTATAATAATGATAATGAAACATGTAAAACTGTATATTGAAAGTAGCCTGAAATAATCTAAAAATATAATATGTCTGAAAACTAATGTTGACATGACATACTAAACTAGTCTATGAAACATCTGAACATGAGTCTAACTATAAAACTATTTACCAGGATAAGACCCTGGCATACCTCTACTAATAATGCATAATCATAAAATAACTAAACTAACACCCCGAATGAGATGGGCTCACCAAACAGCTGATACTGAAGCAATCCTAATGAGTTAATCCATCTCCTTGAAACTCAACACCTACAATGTGAAGTGCAAGCCCCATGTAAAGTGACGTTAGTACATTTGAATTGTATAGTATGTAAAGCAACTGAAAGAATTAGCATGCACATAATATAATAGGAACATGAAACTGAAACTGAACATGAACATGAATATAATAACATGTGTAATATTTGTAAACTGTATATATGTATATCTATGGGAGAGAAATAACAAAACCGACATGAACCACTATGCATGAATGTAGAGTCTGATCTCTGCCCGATCAGCTAAGACATCTCATACTTTACCGAAGTACGAGACATGAACATGAACATGATGGATCTAATAATCCCACAATGGGTAATAAGAATGTATTGTCCTCTGGCGGAGAGACCCTTATCCTATGTTGGCATACGTAGTTTCAGGCTATCTAAGCCTTCTCGATAATTTGTGCAACTCCCCAAACATGTGGCTTGGAAGCCCATGAATTACATGAAATAACTTAAAATCATAACTTGTAAATTTATAATTTAGCATGTGAAGATATACATAATATAACTTGTATAAATCATGAGAAACATAT
Organism: Anisodus acutangulus; assembly: GCA_029783415.1. Taxonomy (NCBI): domain Eukaryota; kingdom Viridiplantae; phylum Streptophyta; class Magnoliopsida; order Solanales; family Solanaceae; genus Anisodus; species Anisodus acutangulus. Next base: position 3,122,814 of record CM056501.1, read on the forward strand.
ATGACTTCATGAAACTAAGTGATAATGATCATAACTTGTATTTAAGAAGTCATGAAAATCAAGGCATGGGTTCATGGATTACGGAGAGGTTCATGACAATCGAAATGACGTATCATCAATATAATAAATGACAACATGATATATATATAAGGTTATTATAGAAAAAACCCTAGGTCTAAAGAATTCTTGTTTCATGGATTACATATGGCGTGGGGAAGAACAATGATGTCCCCACATGGATAGAAGCTCTACATACCTTAATCGCTCCAATACGTATCTTAAAAATCTGAACTTGGAAGGATAGTCCCAAATCTTGAACCTTGAAACCTTAGAATGGGTTTATCTTGAAAACCCTAAGTTAGAATTAGTGAATTTCGCTTAGGAATAGATTATACTTGATTAGAATCGCATGAAAATACATGGAAAGAACTTACCATAGTGTAGAAGATGATTGGGAAAAGAGAGAGTTCGTTCTAGGGTTGAGAAAATGAAAAAAACTGATTTTTAAAACAAAGTTGTGTATTTATACTATTTGTTGTAGGAAGGGATTGACGGCCAAATTCGATGGGCCGTCGAATTTTCTACGGTTGGGATCCTGGCGATCACATTTTATACGGTCCGTTTAATCGGACCGTCAAATTAATTTAATTATTTTACAACTTTCCAGTGACTTCAAAACTTGGGAGGCTCCAGACTGTCAAAAAGGACGGACCGTCAAATATTGTATGGCCCGTAAAAATTCTACTAGGCTCCGTCAATATCAAAATGGAATTGATGGTTCAACTCGACGGACCATAATAAATTCTACGATCCGTATAATCCGGTGTCAAATTCAATCTACAGAACTGAAATTGGTTTTTAACTTTAAACTTTCCATTTTAGTTTCCTAAATCCCTTAATCATAAACATGACTTAGTTTAGAGGTACAAGGTGTTACAATATCTCCCCCTTGGGATCATTCATCCTCAAATGATGGGTCATAGTTGAGAATGGGATTGGATATAGCATAAGTACATGCGGGTGATGGAACATGACATGAAACATGAGACTAAATTACATGATTACATCAAAATATGAACATGGGACTTGAGTACTAAATACATGAATGTGAAACATGAGACATGGATATGCAAGGGACATGACATGACTGCTAAAGGTATTTACCTTGATTATTTTCTACTTGCTTCTTGAATAAGTGTGGATATCTGGACTTCATGTATTTTTTGGCTTCCCATGTAGCCTCCTCAACATTCTGACTTCTCCACAACACTTTCACTAAGGCAACCTCCTTAGTTCTCAACTTCCAAATCTGACAATCCAAAATAGCCACAACGATCTCTTCATAGGTCAACCCATCATTAACTGTAATGGAGTCGATAGGAACAACCAACGATGGGTCTCCCATACACATCCTCAACATGGATACATGAAATACTGGATGCACAGCAACTAAATCTTATGGAAATTCAAGTTCATAAGCCACCTGGCCATTTCTCCTCAAAATCCTGTAAGGTCCGATATATTAAGGATTGAGCTTCCCTTTCCTTCCAAACTTCACGACACCTTTCATAGGTGAAACTTTCAAAAATACACAATCATCAACTTAGAACTCCAAATCTCTATGCCTCACATCTGAATAGGACTTCTGGCGACTCTAAGCTATTTAGAAATGCTCTTGAATCAACTTGAGTTTCTTCATAGCCTGATGGACCAAGTATGGTCCTAACAACTCTGCTTCACCAACTTCAAACCAATCAATTGGTGATCTACACCTCCGCCCATAAAGAGCTATGAACGGTACCATCTGGATGCTAGCATGATAATTGTTATTGTAAGCAAACTCAATGAGAGGCAATTATCATCTCAATTACCTTTAAAATCGAGAACACATGCCCTTAACATATCCTCAATAGTCTGAATAGTACGTTTTGCCTGGTATCTGTCTGTGGGTGAAAAGTTGTGCTAAGATTTACCTTAGTACCCAACCCTTTTCTAGAAAGACTTCAAAAGTGTAATGTGAACTAAGCACCATGATCCAAAATAATGGACATTGGGGTCCCATGAATCCTAATAATTTCTCAGATATACAACTTAGCGTAATCCTTCATTGAATCTATGGTTTTGTCTGGCAAGAAATGGGCTGAATTAGTGAGTCGATCTATAATCACCCAAATCGAATCATGCCTTCGGGCTGAGCGAGGTAGACCTATTATGAAGTCCATGTTTATCATCTCCCATTTCCAAACAGGAATATCAACTACCGATAGTCACTGCACATACGCAAAGATCTATCTTTCTTCCAAACAAACAAAACTGGTGCACCCCATAGTGAGACACTTGGCCTAATAAATCTCTTATCAATTAGATCTTTCAACTTAGCTTTTAATTCTCTTAACTCTACTGGAGCCATTCTGTATGGCAAAATAGATATCATCTTGGTGCTAGAAAGTAGATCAATTCCGAATTCAATATCCCTATCGAGAGGAACTCTAGGAAGATCTTCAGGGAAGACTTTTAGAAACTCATTGACAACTAGCATTGACTGAAGAGTTTGGATCTTGGTATCTACATCCCTAACCCGAACTAGATGGTAAATATACCCCTTAGATATCATCTTTCTGGCCTTAAGATAGGGAAATAAACCTACCCAATGGTGCTACTGAATCACTCTTCCATTCTATGACTGGCTCACCAGGAAATTCGAACTTTACAATTTTAGTTCTACAACCTAATGTGGCATAATATGAAGATAATACATACACGTGATTACATGGAAGTCTACTATTTCTAACTCTAACAGATCGGATATGGTAATGCGGTGATAGAATCTAACTGGAAAACCCCTATATATTCACCTGGATATAACTGACTCGCCAACAGGAGTGGATACCTCAAAGGGTTCATGTAACTTTTCTGGTTCTATCCCAAATTTCTTAGCAACAAAAGGGGTTACATACGATAGAGTGGATCTAGGATCCATAAGGGCATAAACATTGAAAGTGAAAATGGTTAACATCCCTATGACCACATCTACACGGGCCTATGTTCCTGACGACCTGATAATGCATACAAAGTATTTAGACCTCCGCATGTATTACCGGACTTTACTGGACCACGCCCTGACTGGGCCTGAGAATTTTGAGGAATTGTAGAATTTGCTGACTGAGCCATATTACCGCATGTACTCTGCCTCACTGATGGGCAGTCTCGCTGAAAATGACCTCACTGGCCAAACCTAAAACTGACATACATATGCCTCTTACCACACTTAGCACAAACTAGGTTATTAAAATACCTTTGACACACGTTGGTCTGTGAGTGGGAGCTTGATGCTCTGAAGTTTTGCTTCCTGTTATCATTCTGGAACTTTGGGGTTGGGGCATTGACTGAAGATGGAGCAGGTCCTGATGACCTATTTTTGAAGAACTGTCTGCCTCCACCTCCCCCATGACTGAAGTGATCTGTAGACTTAGCTCTCTTGTTGCATTTCTTATTTTTCTCTTCCTTTAACCTGCTCTCATTACCCTGTATGAAAGCAACCATCTTTGTAATAGTCATATCTCTGTTTTGAGCTGTAATATTAGCTATATCATACAAGTGGAGATCAAGACCATATACGAAACGCCTAACTATGGCCCTCATGTATGGAACCATATGTGGAGCATACTTTTCCAAAGAGATAAACTGAAGATAATACTCATGCACACTCATGTCGTTCTGCTTAAGCAAATCAAATTCCACAGCCTTTGACTCTCTAACCTCTATTGGCAGAAAGTGCTCAATGAAGGCATCTACAAACTTATCCTAAGTCATTGGAGGTGCATATTCCCTGTGGGACTGCTCACATGCCTCATATCAGATACTGGCAACATCCTGCAACTGATAAGCTCCAAACTCGGTTGCCTCTACCTCATTAACATGCATAACATCAAAAAATTTCTGAAGCCCATAAATGTAATTCTGCGAATCCTCAGTCTTGCTTGACCCTGTGAACACCAGAGGGTCCATACGAAGAAACTCATGAGTCCGAAAATTGAATGACTATCCATTAGCTCCCATGCTTGGAGTTGTTCCTTGTCGTTGGGCTTGAGCAGCCACAAGTTGGGTGAGCAGCTGAATATCTCCCCTAACATCCAAATCAGTAGAACTAGACAGCAAAACTGGGATCTCCACAGGCCCTGCGGTATCGGGTGGTGCTGTACCCGAATTGGATCTACGAGCCTGAGCATCCTCCTCACGAGTAGCATTAGTAGCAGCTCTCTTGCTTGTAGCTGATTTCCTTTTTGCAAGAATTTTTCTAAAATACATAATACGCACGATTTAGAAGGATATCCTGAAGGTATAGCTCTAACTGCACGATCTAGAGTATGAAAGAAGTGAGACAATCCTAGATGTCTTGGTGGTCAATTATTTATATGTATGGGGCCATCACACATATAAAAGTGACCCCACTGGACATGATTTCATAAACTCCCTAAGACATTTGAACTTGTCTCTAATATCAAGCTTTGTCTCATCTAGAACCATGATCTGGGCGAAACACGATACTCGGTGCCTAACTGCATGTGACCGAGCGAACCACACGACTTGCTTGTCAACATAGGCATCAAAACATGCTATAATTATGACAATGAAACATGTAAAATTGTATACTAAAAGTTGTCTGAAGTAATCATAGCGGAAATAATATGAAAATATAATAAGTCTGAAAACCAATGCTGACACGACATACTAAACTAGTCTATGAAACCTCTACTAATAATGCATAATCATAAAATAATGAAACTGACATCCCGAATGAGATGGGGCTCACCAAACAACTGATACTAAAGCAATCCTACTGAGTAGATCCATCTTCCTAAACTTAACACCTGCACCGTGAAGTGCAAGCCCCATTCAAAGGGATGTTAGTACATTTGAATTGTATCGTATGTAAAGCAACTGAAAGAATAAGCAAGCACCTGATATAATAGGAACATGAAACTTAAACTGAAACTAAACATAAACATGAATATAGTAACATGTGTAAAATATGTAAACTTTATACATGTATATATGTGGGAGAGCATTAACAAAAACCTACATAAACCACCACGTATAAATGTGGAGTCTGATCTCTGCCGATCAGCTAAGACATCTCGTACTTTGTCGGAGTACGAGATATGAACATGAACATGATGGATCCAATAATCCCACAAGGGGTAGTAAAAAGGTATCATCCTCTGGCGGAGAGACCCTTATTCTACATTGGCATATATAGTCTCAGGCTGTCTGAGCCTTCTCTATAATCTGTGCAACTCCCAAAATATGTACTTGAAAATAGTTGGCTTGCAATCCCATGAATTACATGAATTACATGAAATACCTTAAACTCATAACTTGTAAATTTATAATTTAGCATGTGAATAAATACATAATATAACTTGTATAAATCATGAGAAACATATATGACTTCATGAAACTAAGTGATAATGATCATAACTTGTATTTAAGAACTCATGGAAATCAAGGCATGGGTTCATGGATTACGGAGAGGTTCATGACAATCGAAATGACGTATCATCAATATAATAAATGACAACATGATATATATATTATTGAATATGAATATAAGGTTATTATGAACTTGAGCAAAAACCCTAGGTTTGAAGAATTCTTGTTTTATTGATTACATATGATGTGGGGAAGAACAATGATGTCCCCACGTGGATAGAAGCTCTAAATACCTTAGTCTCTCCAATACGTGTCTTAAAAATCTGAACTTGGAAGGATACTCTCAATGCTTGAACCTTGAAACCTTAGAATGGGTTTATCTTTAAAACCCTAGGTTAGAAATAGTGAATTTCACTTAGGAATTGATTATACTTGATTAAAATCGAATGGAAATACATGAAAATGACTTACCTTAGTGTAGAAGATGATTGGGAAGAGAGAGCCTTCATTCTAGGGTTTGAGAATATGAAAAAATGATTTTTAAAACAAAATTGCGTATTTATACATTTTGTTGTCGGAAGGGTTTGACGGCCTAATTCGATGGGCCATCAAATTTTCTACAGCCGGGATCCTAACGGTCAAATTTTATACGGTCCGTATAATCGGACCATCGAATTAATTTAATTATTTATAACTTTCTAGTGATTTCAAAACTTGGGAGTCTGTAAAAATGTTACTGGGCTCCGTCAATCTCAAAATGGAATTAACGGTTCAACTCGATGGACCGTAATAAATTCTACGGTCCGTATAATCCGCCGTCAAATTCAATCTACAGAACTGAAACTGGTTTTCAACTTTAAACTTCCCGTTTTGGTTTCATAAATCCCTGAATCATAAACATGACTTAGTTTAGAAGTACGAGGTGTTACATGATCATAGTACAGGTATGTGGCTCAGACGATGAGACTTGAATATTTAGGTAAGTTATGACTTACTATTTATATCTATTAGTGCATTGACGATCGTGAGAGGCCGATGATATGTCATATGGCCCTGTGTGGCACTTGTTGTGGTTTCTAGCTGGATGGCAGGTTTTGGATAGTCCTATTTATATAGGAAACATTGTTGAAATTTGTATCAAACCCCAAGAGTTAGGAATCCTCGATCACGTCCCTCCACATTCGAGAACGAATGTTCTTAAGGGGGAAGGATGTTACACCTCATAGTTTTATGCGCAAACGAGAGCATTGTTAGTCAACTTGAATTTTGGTAACACATGAGCCTTTATGAGGGTTACCTATGACTTAAATGGATGTTAATAAGGTGTTAGGGGGGTTAGATATCAATTGGATTGAAGAAAACATAACCCGACAAAGTTAGTGCGATATGCTAAGCGTTTCACATCGCGGATGGCATTTCCCCTCGCGGATCAGGCCAAGGATTAAGGCCTCTATTTGACTACCACAGTGCCACCATCTATCGTGGGAAATGTGACCACATATTGAGATATGCGTCGTAGATCCTACCGCAGAAGGGAGGCGGTGGGAGGTGTTATATAAAGTCAATTTCGAGGGCTCAATTGTATTAAGTCATTTTCGACCCCAAGAGTTCCTAGATGCTCCTAAACATCCTTCAAGGGTTTATCCATCCTTGAAGAATATCTCCAAGTGTTTTGAAGTGATTTCTCCCCTACTAAGATCAAGATCACCTTGTAAGTTCCCTCTAGTTGATTGTTGAAGATAAGAGCTTCTTTGAGATTTGAAGGATGGTTGTGGTGAAGGGTATCATGGCTACTTAAGGTAAGATTTTGCTACTCCTTAATGATCTCTCGCTCATTTTATCGTAGTTGGTTGAGTTGGTAAAGATAACTTGTGAAAATTCAAGCTAAACTCTATGATGGAGATGTTGTAATTATTGGGTTGTTTTGACTAGTTCTTGAGATGTTTTGTGGCTGAAAGTTGTGAGATATGGATTGTGTTGTAGTTGATGAAGGTATATATGTAACACTTTGGTTACCATGAAATAAAAACTTGAGAAGTATGTACTTTAGGTGTTCGACGAAATGTCATAGTGATTCGATTCTTAGATTATTGTTCCGATTTAGATTTACGTCAACTATGTTATGTATATCCTTCTTCTTATGTAGACTAGAACCTGCAAGACCATCGTAGTTAAGGCTATTGAGGTATGTAAGGCTGCCCCTTTCTCCAAAATGCATGAATTCGAATTGGGAGTACTTTCTCATCTTACTATCATGTCCCGTATAGGTTGGTTTCTAGTTGTATATCTGAGTTTCATATATCTCCTAAAATGGAGTGTATCAAAGAGTTAATTGTCGAGTCGACCAAGTATCATCCCAAAGTGAAGATGAAGGAGTTTTGTGAGTTACAAAAAAGCCAAGAGTGCTACTACTGATATAGTATACTATGAACACCACTGAACTAATATCGGTTAGGCAGTTATATATGTACATAAAAACCTCGGACTATAACCGGAGGGCAGTAGTATATATAGACACCCCGGGCTATAATCGGAGAGCAGTATCCTATATAAACACCTCAGGCTATACCCGGTAGGATAGATTTTATAGTGAAGTATATGCGTCAGAGTCTCAGAACAGTTTCAGTTTCAGAATGGTTTCAGAGTTGCATTGATCTCCTCGAGTGGCATACGGGTTATTAGGTTTTCAATTTGCTCTTTATACTCTGTTATCCAACTTATACTTTCAGGTTGTTATTCAAAATTTACATACCGTTACATTTCATTCATACTAACATCCTTTTTGTCGGGGGTGCTGCATTTCATGCTACATGTGCAGGTAGAGGCTCATATAGGACTCCTCAATAGGAGCTTGTGAATTCAAATGTTGATTGGTAAGTTTCACTTCCTCCAGAGCTACCGAGTTAGAGGTCTTGAGATGAATCATATGTTTATATATGTAAAGATATTGCGTCGGGCGGGGCCCTGTTCCAACCATATGACTGTTACACTTTCTTAGAGGCTTATAGACTTGTATCTTTGGTTAGTTGTTGTGTATGGCCTTGTCATTTCGGATATTGATCTATTGATTTGTACGATGACCTTGCTGGTCTTATCAGTATGAGTATACAAATGTTTTAGGTTGGGTACCTTTCTTATTGAGATCTCCAGACAATGTCACGTGTTTTCAGATTATGGCCTAGTGAGCCCTAATTATATGTTGGTTATACCTCCATATATTTCATAAGTGGTTATGTCCTTGTCGGCCAAAGTTTCAGTGAATTCAGGTGTTATATATCAGAGTGGTACACTCGGTCCAGTACGGCACAGGGTGTCGGCCACACCCCCTAGTTTGGGGTATGATATGCCTACTGGTACAAATAGACATTTAGACGCTCCCCCACAGTAGGTGACCTGATCCAGCGGTTGATTGTCATGCTCTATTCATCCAAAGCTATTATAGGGTATTGGTAGGATTTTGTTCTACTTTATATATGTATTTCGGGTATGGTAGGGCTATGTCCGTACATGTTGATATTCCATGTTATAGGTAGAGGCATGTAGACTTGAATCTTGTGTCTAGTTATGTTGTATGGCCTTGTCGGCCTCTCGGATGATCTATTACACTTATGATAGCCTTGTCGGCCTTAGTATATATAGATATGTATGTTGGATCTTTTTTGCTTCCAGGTTATCGTGTCATATTGCTTTACAACTATTAATTAGAGGCCTTGTCGGCCCAAGTCTTGTTATGCATTCTTCAGGTACTATGATTGATACACTCCAGATGTAAGGCATCGGGTGCCGGCCACACCCTTCAAGGTTTGGGTGTGGCACCTGATATCATGGTTAGATGAACATGGTGGTGGAATTGGAGTGCTAAGGCTCCTCTAATCTCTTCACGTGTTGGCAGAGTAGGAGATACATGTGATGGCGACTCACCCTGGGCCTTCGACTGACCCACATCAGCAGGAGGTACCTTACTAGTAGCTTCTACCGTATCTGCACCAGCCCACTGGCTAGCGGTAGTCTTTCTAGTCACATGCATCTCCGTAAAACAAATATCAAGGCATGAGTTAGAATCAAGATCTTAAGACTCATCTCTATCGCATGATCTTGAGTATGAAGAAAGGTAAACACCCTAAATTCTCAATACCCTCCTGATTATAAGTGTGGTACATAACACACCCATAAGCAAAACACTACTAGACACGGCTTGTAGACTCTCTAGGACACAAACCTACTCTGATACCAAATTTTCCATGCTCCAAATCTGAGGAGGCGAGACCGACACCCGGTGCCTTACTTGACCGAGTATACCAACCTGCATTTACATAACCTGCACATAATAGAACATCTAAGGCCACATTACATGACAATCTGAAGACAAGAAGGATATCACAACATTGATACAAGGACAGCCAAAAGATATATATACATAGGCCGACAAGGCCATAATACGTTTTAGTCAAAATATATGCAATAGAATCTTTGTTGTATTCGGCTCAATCCTTTTAGTAAAAGATTGAGCCGAGTTTAATTACAAATCATTTGCTGTCAAATTGTCAATTATCCCTCTACACATATGGTTATCATATACCCATGGAGAAGCACATTACGTTACTTGTATGCTTCTAGCCGGAATCTTATTAAAAATGGGAGCATATGGATTAATTCGAATCGATATGGAATTATTACCTCACGCCCATTTTATATTTTCTCCTTGGTTCATGATTATTCGCGAGGCTTACAAATAGAGCCCAAAACTAGCTGCAATTTTTGAGGTATGGAAGGAGATCATATTGAATTTTGCAGTTATGGACCAATACATCAGCATCAAGATCGGTAAGGCCATAATGAACATATTGTACATACAACACACGTCTATAAACCTCTAAGAGTATAATATATGTACTATAGTCAGGATAGGGACCCGACCTATGCATAAGTCTATACATAGTCATAATCAAAACCTCTAGACTCGGCTAACTCTGGAAGACATGGAGCTTACCGCTCAACCACTGAATATGAGAACCCATCTACTAAGGAGGCCTGACAGACTCTGTACCTAGACCTGTAGCATGAAATTTAGTGCCCTCGGCAGAAGGAATGTCAGTACAGAAAGAATGTATTATGTATGTAAGGTAAAATGAATAAACATATGAAAGAGGGATCAAGTACAATAGAGTATAAGAAACAACTTGGATGTATATAGGGTCATTGCCGTCTAATTATAGCTCTACCAGTATATATATATAGTAATAACGTCCACGACTCCAGTGGTGTATATATAATGTAATAACATCCCCAACTACAATGGTAAATATATAGTAATAATGTCCTTGACTGTAGTGGTATATAAATAATGTAATAACATTCCAACTGCAATGATATATATATATATATATATATATATATATATATATATATATATATATATATATATATATAGTAATACATTATATATGTCATGGTCATTCCTAACTAATTATAGCTCGGTGTTAGTTGTATATTCATAATGCATAAAAGTAGCACTAAATCTTACTACTCAATCCAATTACGAATGATTCAGAATGACTAAAGGTCACTAACTTTTTGAATGATATTATAGATGTTATTGTCGACACATTTTCCTTCAGTATGTATTAAGACTCATTACATGATGTGGAACATCAACCAACAAGACAATGTCAAGGATAAGGTATAAAACTATGAGGTACCACGAGTACAGTATTTACGGTAAGACGTTTCTTTTAACTTTTATTTAGAACATCGTATTTAAAATGGATTCATGTCAAAAAGAGGTAAAAGGATAGCCATTACATACATTTTATGTCGAGTTTACTGATAACGATGAACTTGACCCTTTCTATATTTAATCCACAATAGAAGATAATAACACTAGTGTTAAACTGAGGAAAACGTATTATAACGACTTAATAAACAGCAAGCTCGTCATACGACTAGTTAAACTACATTTCTCCATACCTTTCTATTTTTTAAAATTTACAACAACATCACATATTCATAATCATATCATTATCTCCAACACCTCAACATAACAAGAACAACCTTAAAAGTATAACACAACAACTTCCAACCAACACTTTACGACTCTGACCGCCATCTCATAAACTCTTATCAAACAACACATTTAAGGCTTGTATAAGCTCATACACATGAAAAAAAAAAAAGAATCTTACCTTAGATGTCAATAACCAGCCCCTTTCACCTTACTTAAACTTGAAGGATGCTTCAATCCACCAACAACAAGAGAGAAACAAGCTAGACTAGCACCACGAGATTTTTGAGGGAAGAATCAGGCCAAAATCTTGTTAACGTTGCCTTAATCCTGGAGGAACCCTTAGAGAGGTTTTGTAGAGCTATAGAAACTGATTTGGAGTGAAATGAATGAATTATGAGGGTTACACCGCTTAAATACAACTTAAAAAGCTTTCACCGTCTCACTTTAACGGTGGGATTCACGGTCCGTGAATCCACTGTGATAAGTTGAGGAAAATTTCCAATTTTTTCTTAAGGAATTACAGTGGAGCACCACCATTTCACAGTCCATAAAACCATTTAACGGGTCGTGAAATGTTTCATGACCACCAACTTTCGGCGAACTTCATCGAGATACGTTTTCTTCGATTCGTTTAATCTCTATCCTCCTGACACCTCTTGAACACTGATTTGCACCATCTATAACCTCATGAAATACCTTAATCCTTGAAGTTCTATCTCGACTAACTGCTTCGCATTCTAATACAAAAGTATGGGGTGTTACAAAAACCTTCACAAAAATACTCTTTCAAAAAATCAAAATACATGAAGTACCTGAATATGTTAAGCACTTAATTTTGATTTCTGATTCCAATACAACATCAGGAATAAAAGTCTCATAAGTTTACGTCATACGTTTTACTCCTTCAATGGAGATAATAAAAAGATTCAAAAGTCCAATAGATTTAAAACTTATTTTTTACTAAATAAACTACAAACTATTTTTCTAAAATTCCCATATATGTTCACTGGAAAAAAGCAAAACGTTTTACTCCTTTAATTTTACAAGTGCTACAAGAAAGCAAACAAAATCAGCACGGTTAGTACATATTAACAAAGAAAAATGTTGAAAACATAAGGAATACTACTCACTGAAAATGTTGAAAAGAAAAAAAAAAAAAAGAAAAATTGCATGTGAGTTGAAAATAGAAATTTTTGTTATATGGCGTGTGGCGGGACATGGCGGAATAAGTTTTTGAAATTTACGACAGATTTTTACCACAACAGCGCCTGCTAGCCCCTATAGTCGAGACAAATTATAAATTAAGATGGCGTAAAATATAGATAGGTCCTTGAACTTGTCCTGAAATTTCACTTGGACACCTCAACTGAGACTCATATCAAGAAGACTTTTATTATGCCACTTAGACACATTCGGTTGATGTGTGTTTTACACTTTCAAAAGGAGTGAGACTTTTGGTTCTAAGGACAGGTGTCAAAAAAGAGAGAAAATACGTGGATATTACTTTTTTTTCTCTCATTTATATCTTCCTTCTGTTGGAATATGTAAAGCAACAACGGAAATAGTAAATAACTATTACAGTGATCGAAAGGATAAACAACAATGAGGACAACAACAAGTTGTCAATATCTTGATCTTGAATGAAACTTCAAATATAGAACTTGTATTCGGAAATACAAGAACATGAACTGTTGCACTTGTGGAGATAGATCCGCTGAGAAGACGAACGGTTAGAGTCATTCGTCTGTTAAGTTAACACCTAAAACACTTAGCAACTAATTAAATAAACACAACACCACCGGTTGAGTCGAGAGATGGCTCTCTGTCTTTAAAATAAGATTCCCGTATATAGGCTTTACGGAAGTGTGGACAATAGTCTCCCAAGATGAAACAGCAAACTATCAAGTGTGCAAAGCCTACACAAATGATCTCAACAAAGAATACGAATAATGAAGATTTCTAAGAGAAGGATTGATATCAGGAAAATCTGATCTCTTTGTGATGTTGTGAACTTGTTTTTCTGTTCAAATATCTCTTCTCGTTATCTATAGAATTGAGCCAAAGGCCTCAATTTATAGGTGTGCAAGATGGTACCTTCAAGTGCCCATGTAATGGTCATTTAAATGCATGTAATGGCCCTTTAAACTACCAACTAATGCATCCAAATAATGGCTAAGTTATGGAGGAAAAACTTTCAAGTTAATGCTCCAAAACCTCTCCATAATCAGCCAAACTTTTGGACTTCCGTCAAGCACTCACTGCCAATGAAGCGCCGCAGCGCTAATTCAACCAGAAACCGACTAAGCTTACTGCCAGTCAGGCACCGCGCGCTCCGGCGCCGCGGCCCTTCTTGGCTCTGTGGCCCTTTTCCGACCCATTTCATCTTACACCTCGCACAATCCTTCCTTCGTTTACCAACATGGAACACTTGTTATTCATCTAATAACCATCCATCATTCTATGTCTCAAACATTTTACTTACGTACCAATATCTTTTTCATTAACGAAATTTACGATACTTGGCACTAAGATTGCACGTGTGTGGAAATGACATTTCCGACGTGCGGGGCCTAATTGTTTAAGTCATAAATAACGAGATAAACTTAATTCCACATTAGTAAATTTCCAATAATCCCCTCTTGAAAGAGATTTTGGCGCACACACAAGGTGCCTACTTTTAGCAATCTTTCAGCAAAAAGATATTGCATCAGGAAAGGTGGCTTACGCTTTGAACCTTCCCTAGTTGAATACCATCGGACTTACTTACTGCGCGGTGAATGTGATGTCTTGAACTGTCAGTGTTTAATGTAAGCCAAGACAACGGTACCAACACAATACCTCTCATTTAAACGTTTCTTCTTTTGTTATGTCCGCTGTGGCCGTGGACACACTTGGATTCTTAAGTGCGTTCACTTGAGGCGGCATGTCCTCGCACTTAAATAGGTGATCTCCTACAAAGTATCTTGTTATACCCCACTTCACAAGTGTTAAAAATCATTAAAAGTTTCCCCAGCCTTAACCGCAACCGTTTGAGGATCGTTAAAGATTTGGAAGCTTAACCTTTACCCACTATGCAGGTAGCACTTTAATGTCTATCGCGGTAATGGCTTTTGATTCATGTTTCTTTACAGAAATCATAATCTGAAGTGCTCTTGTTTCCACTGAAGCACTCAACTGAACCTTTTACAACTTAGTTTTCCCATTGAACTAAATTCTTGGGATCTCCAGCCAGTATGGTTGGGTTACCACCGCAAATATTCGTATTGTTTGGGTTTTTAAGCCCATTCCCCTAGACAGGCAGAACTCTTGTTCTTCGGGTAGTCCCTTAGTTAAAGGGTCTGCTATATCCTTTGATTAGTAATCAAGGAAGTGACACCCATGATGATCAACTGCCATACGGTCTCATGTCTCCGACAGATCCGACAGATATGTCTAGACGCTGTCATTTGTACCCTTTCTGAAGCCGACCGGCTTGCCACAGTGTATAACTGTTGAAGGCACGGGTTTCTCCCAATAAGGGACGTCCTCTAAGGAGTCGTGAAGTTACTCAACTTCCTTCATGCTTTGTTTAAAGCGATAAACTTCGATTCCATCATGAATCGGCCGATGCAAGTTTGCTTAGAGGAATTTTCAAGACCCACCATACACATTTACTTGGGGCTTTGGTGTTCTTTATATCTGATGTCTAGTTTGTATCACTGTGTTCTCCCAGAACCACTGGACATCCAGATTACCATAATCCGTAGATAAGTGAATATTTCAGATATCGTCATATCCGACGTAACGACTTCTATCGATCATTTCCAGAATCATGAGTGAACCTTAGTTCAACTTATCTATTTTGTCGGCCGATACCAGGTCGGTTGTAGTATGTACAATACATTGAACTACATGTGACCTTCACATATCACTCATTTTATATAGGTGCACCATGATTACAATCAGTTATATGATTCATATCCATTGGTGGCTTCAACGAGACTGTCACAACTGAGTTTGGAGTTAGACCAGTCTGTTAGATGTCTTAGAAATCCCAATTCCTAAGATGTCATATGTGATTCCCATATCTTTCATATCGAGACTTTTGTTTCATTATGACTTTCACTTTCAGACTGTTGGTTTTTCCAACTGTTGGCTTTCTAACTTCAGATTCAATATTTCTGTTGTCAGATTCATTGTTTCTGTTTTAACTGAAACTTCCAGGACCAAAATGTAAACATTTCAGGGACCAAAATGAAAGTACAGGAAGAAGCCCAACAGTCCAACAAACCAAGTCTGATCCTCCCCTTCCAACTCTCCAGTTAGAAAGGCGGCATCAACATTCATGTCATGCAAGACTGCAATGGCCCTGGATGTTAAGCTATTCTCAGGGGAGCACATGTCTAAGTAGTCGAGGCCTTATACTCGTCAGTAGATCCATCTACTTTGTACTCAATTTTGAGTATCCACTTTCACAATCCAAAGGTTCTTTTCCCGGAGGAAGGTCAATCATTATACAAGTATGGTTCTATATGATAGAATCCATTTCTTTCCCTGTAGCTTCTTTCCAGAGCAGCGCTTCTGGAGATGACAATTATTTGTTAGTTGTCCGTGGTTCGTTCTCAACCATACAAGCTGGAAGTCCTAGAACAAGTTTTTGTCCCAACTTTGCTCCATCTCAGTTCAACATCTAGAATCCCTGAGTTCTGTAGATCTGGAACATTAAGTTCCTGATAGTCAGCAACTTCTGAGTCCTGTAGATACGGAACGTCTAGTTACAGATAGTCAGGCCCTTGCGGGTTCTTGTTAACCTCAAGCAATTACTTCTTTTTCCCTTCTCAAGGAAAGTTATCCTCAAAGAATTCAGCATTCTTTGACACCAAGAGGCGATAAGCACTACTGTTATTTGCAGATCCAGTGGATATGCAATTTACTGTCTTAGGTCCAAGTAGACCTATTTCGGTATTCCAACCTCTACCAAGCCACCCCACATCACAATATTTGTATGTGAGATCTTTTCCATGTTTCACACAGAGAGTTATCATTATCCTTATGTGTAGTTATGTTGAGAATTGCATTACCGGTAAGGATCGTCTTGCCCCACATATTTTGGGCGTACGACTTTGCGTTTGGCTAAAACCGTTAGACTGACGTGAGAAATGAACAGTCGTTTGATGAATGATGTTCCACATTCTCCCCCTGTATCACTATGAATTCCTCAATATGTAGGCTTAGTTGATTTTCAACTACTGCTTTGTAGCGCTTATCTGCTTCAACAGCTTTATCTTTGCTTTTCAACAAGCAAAGGATACAATATGTTGTACCATCATCAATGAAGGTCACAAAGTACTTGTCTCCCCCCTCTATTTTGTATAAGCTACAAATCACCCATGTAGGTGTGACAAAGTTTTAGAGGAGCGGTGCTTCTTTCGCTATTTCTTTGATGGAACTTGGAAAGGTGATTTTGCCTCTTCGCCTACCTCACATTTATTTTGAGGGTTTATGTCGACAGAAGGCAACAATCTCAACTTCGTTAACTTTTGAATGACTTTTTATTTGACGTGTCTTAATCTATGATGGCATAGATGCACGGATTATAAATATATCATTCATTTAGCTACAGACATTTTGTACCATTCTTAGTTATTACAAACTTGTTGGACTAGTATCAAACCAACTTGACCAACAGCGTCTCTTAAACCAAGTTTGAGACATGTATCACCTCATTTTTAGAGTGATCCCATTCCCTGAAGTCCTATTGAGGACAACCTCTCCAACCTCTTCTACTTTAGAGGTGGCGTTGCTTCACATGAACAACCTCTTGCTCGTGGTTAGGGTGTAACCGGATCATATGTGATCTGGATACTCTGGCCCACTCCAGTTGTTTTGGCAGACTGAGTGTCCAATTTCTTTTCTGCCTTTCTTTTGGCCTTCAGATCATTTAAGACCTGGAAACTTTGGCCCACTTCACTAGGCGTCCATTACTCTTCTACCTTTCTTTTGGCCTTCAGATCATTAAAGACCTGGAAATTCTAGGCCACCTCACTAGGTGTCCATTCATTTTTCTATCAAATGAATTTTGGCCCCACTCCAGTCGCCCGTAGGCTTTGTACAACTGAGTATCCAATATCATCCTATCAATTGAAGGATCATCTGTCAAATATTGTCACAGGTTCAACGTCTTTAGCTTTTAGTCTTCTTCCCTTATGATTGGTGCCTAGGGAAATCCATGGTGCTTACTTAAGAGTGGTAACAGTTTTTGCACAGTCATTGGATCTCTCTCCTTCGTATGTGTGAACATACTTTACACACTTTTAATAATTACCCCCAAAAGAACGGATCTTTAAGTTTTGTTTACAATAGTCCAATCTTTAACCGGGAAGGAAGGAGATTCAATATCTGATTTTAGAGTGTAGAAAATATAAGTTTTTAATGAAAACACTTTCATATTCTCAGCCTTGCTTTACACATTTTTATTCAAATATTAACTAAACATATTAATGTTAAGGAAGGATTAACTTAGACCTTTTGGATTCTGGCCCACTTCAGTTAGACCAAGTGTCTATATCCTCCTTAACATAATTCGGATCCTTTGTCTGGGAAAAATATAGGCCTTTTGCTACATGATAGATCATCATCTTCAGCTTTCTCCTCTTGTCCTAATTGACATCCTCTGCCTCTCGTGGGCGCTTGTTTCCACCACCCTCGGGAGAGGTGACACAAACTCGTCCTTGATCTTTAGTCGTACTAGCATGACTATCAGCAGTATCTTGAAGCTCAGCATCAGATCCAGAAATCCCACCTTTGACGGAAACAAACTTGTAATTGTCGTCAAAGAGAGAACCAAAACTAGGACTAGTTTTGAAAGCACAGTTGTTGACAGAGACAATGTTTGAACTGTTAGCAAAATTGTCAACAGAATTGTTTTCAAGAAGAAAACCACAGCCAGATTTGGTCACACACACACTTGTCGATCAACATCTTTCGAATCACTAATACAAATCTTGTCTTAGAATTATTGGAATATGTAAAGCAACAACGGGAATAGTAAATAACTATTACATTGATCGAAAGGATAAACAACAATGAGGACAACAACAAGTTGTCAATATCGTGATCTTGAATGAAACTTCAAATATAGAACTTGTATTCGGAAATACAAGAACATGAACTGATGCACTTGTGGCTTGTAGATCCACTGAGAAGACGAACGGTTAGAGTCATTTGTCTGTTAAGTTAACACCTGAAATACTTAGCAACCGATTAAATAAACACAACACCACCGGTTGAGTGGAGAGATGGCTCTCTGTCTTTAAGACAAGATTGCCCCCGTATATAGGCTTTACGGAAGTGTGGACAATAGTTTCCCAAGATGAAACAGCAAACTATCAAGTGTGCAAAGCCTACACAAATGATCTCAGCAAAGAATACGAATAATGAATATTGCTAAGAAAAGGATTGATATCAGGAAAATCTGATCTCTTTGTGGTGTTGTGAACTTATTTTTCTGTTCATATGTTCATATATCTCTTCTCTTTATCTATAGAATTGAGCCAAATGCCTCAATTTATAGGTGTGCAAGATGGTCCCTTCAAGTGCCCATGTAATGGTCATTTAAATGCCATGAAATGTCCCTTTAAACCACCAACTAATGCAGCCAAATAATGGTTGAGTTATGGAGGAAAAACTGCCAAGTTAATGCTCCAAAACCTCTCCATAATCAGCCAAACTTTTGGACTTCCGTCGAGCACTCACTGCGCGGGAAGCGTCGCGGCGCTGCCACATTAGCGTCGCGGCGCTAATTCAACCAGAAACCGATGAAGCTTACTGCCAGTCAGGCGCTGCTAGGGGGCGCCGCGGCCCTTTCTTAGCTCTGCGGCCCTTTTCCGACTCGTTTCATCTTACACCTCGCACAATCCTTCCTTCGTTTACCAACATGGAACACTTGTTATTCATCCAATAACCATCCATCATTCTATGTCTCAAACATTTCACTTACGTACCAATATCTCTTTCATTAATGAAATTTACTATACTTGGCACTAAGATTGCACGTGTGTGGAAACGACGTTTCCGACGTGCGGGGCCCAATTATTTGAGTCATAAATAACGGGATAAACTTAATTCCACATTAGTAAATTTCCAACACCTTCTCCATCTCCCCGGATGGTCTTCTTCATCAATCACCCCCAAACCTCAAATTCATAGCCTGTTTAGCCAAGATTTTTGGAGGATAAAAGTACTACTTTTTTTTTAAAAGTGCTTATTTAAAAAAAAAGTCATGTGTTTGGCGAAGCTTCTGAGAGAAAATAAGTGCTTCTGGGAATAGAAGAAGTTGTTTTTTCATAAGCAAAAAAAATAAATTTTGCCCAAAAACACTTTTTTTAAAAGCACTTTTCAAAAAAAATACACTTGCAAACATTTTTTAAAAAACTTGGAGAAACACTAATTGCTTCTGAAAAGTTGTAACGACTTGTTAGGTCGTTTGGATATTTTGCCAGTTTTTCTTAAAATGGCCCTTCCCCTAACTTTATTTCGGTGTATTTGACTTGCGGGGATGGGTGGTGCAATTTCTGAGGCAATCAAGTGGAAATAGCGAAAGAAAACCTAAGGTAATCGCTCAACATCGGGTAAAGGTTATGGCACTCCAACCTTAGGGGTGTGGCCGGCACTCGGTGCCTTACTAGCTTTGCTTACCACATCTAAAATCATAACCTAAACATACATAAGGCATGGGCTGACTCCGCCATGAGATAATCTGAATGAAATAAAGGAAATATATACAACTAACAATCCCACCGAGACATGCATATATTTTTAAACCTGTAGAGACATCCACTTCCTCTATTCCCTTATTTAGGCTTTACGAAATTCCTAGAACATTCGCTAAAGAACTCCAAATACACCAAGCTAGGAACTCCTCTCAACTTTCTGATCTTCAGCTATAGGATCTTATAAATTGAGAGAACCTTGATTATTTAGGATACCCCAAAGAAAACTACTTCTAAAGGTTCTGTAACAGTTCTTCAGGAAGTAGATACTGACCAAGAAAAAGATACTCAGTCAGAAAAGGGCGGTTGGTGGCTCCTTCGAGAGTTGCGGGTCCTTCCCGCTGCATGAGTGTTAGTTCACGCTTAAAACTCCTCCAACATAAGTCCTAGTAATTTCATGATAATCCTCCTCGAGAAGTTGCCCCTCTTAGAGCAGGACTCTCCAACTGGCGCAGGCCACAGAAGCTCTATTATCCTAGAGCCACCCATCCAGATGTAGCCTTAGAAGAGAAGTCGGGTGTAATGCAAAATAACTACAATGCTAACAACATCTATGAATGGAACATAGATGGTTGCTTCAAATACAACATCTTATCCAAGCTACAACAAATGATTATGGTAGCCACCGCATACAGAACCACCCACAACTATTTTGACCAGCTCACTACCCGTGTCTTAGTAGCAGGATTCACATGTCAACTTAAAGGTTGGTGGATACCCACCTTAGTGAAGAGGATAAACAAGAAAATTTTCAAGTCATCTGTATTGATTCAGCAGAAGAGCCAATCCTCAGAGATGGTCAAACCATTCCTGACTCAACTAACACCCTAATTTATACAATTATTAAAACTTTCATTGGTAGTCCGGGTATTTTTATGGAAAGATCTTCTGAAATACTCAACAACCTCAAGTGTAAAACCCTTTCAGATTTTAGGTGGTATAAGGATTCCTTTCTCATCAGACTCTATGAAAGACCTGATGGTAACCTCCTATGAGAGTGGGCTTACCACCGACTCTAGATCGGCTTACATGATCGCTGTCGTTTAGATCGTTTGGTCCCTCTATCTATTTATATAATCTATTTTGTCATGACTCTAAGTACTATTTCTACAATCTCTGAGTTCTGATCTTTATTACATTTTTATCTATCATACAAACTGAACATAATAATTCGGCCTCACAAAGGATCCGGTGTGTAAGTGCATAACCCCTAAGGCAAGTGCATCTGAGTGGCTTCGAATGCAATCTATTAATGTATAGCCCCGAAGGCAAGCATTGTATAGCCCCAAAGGCGATCTGTATCTGTTTAGACTCGAAGGCTATGCGCATATCTATATTGTAGCCCCAAAGGCAATCTGTATCATAGCCCTGAAGGCAGTGTCAATAGTCCCGAAGGCAATATCATAGCCCTAAAATCAAGTGCAAACAACAACAAGCCAACAATCTGTAAAATAAGTAATTGGTACATAACTCATAGCTCGTCTAGCACTCTCTGTAACCAATGATTCATACTTATTATCTTGTGAGTTACTCTGTTAGCTTTTAGGGAGTCTTGTACTATCTTAGCTCTCATCTGACTATCTCGATATGCTACTCCATTCATTTATTTTATAACTCGCATATCTCTTCATTTCTTAAGTCTGAGGAGTACCTTATGTACTTGTGTGTTATACCCTTCTACGTGACTTATTATATCGTACCTCATTCTCTATTTCTATTGACCTTAGGGAGTGTCTTAATCCTCTTTGAATATGTGTACACGCTCGTCTTGCTAGGCTATTACAATATGGTCTTCTAGCTAGTGTAATCTCATCTTCTCTTATGTTATGCTACTAGTTTACTACCTCATTTCTTAGATCGGTTTCCATTCGGACTCTTAGCTTATATATAGATAGCTTACGAATGTATTAAAGGCGCTACTAACTCTGCTTCTAAGGACTTACATGGGATTCATGCCAAGAAGAAGGAAAGGTAGCCCTTACATACCTTGAAAAGGAACCTTCGGCTATGACGATGTAATCCATCTATTCATCATTCATCCACAACAACAAACAACACTCATGTCAACAAGAAGGGATGTGCTAACTAACTATTGAGCGACAAGCTCATTCTATGGCAAATCGGATAGCATCTCGTGCATGCTCTTACCTCCTCCAAATCAAGGATAAAATCTACAACAACAACAACATAAACACCTTATTCTTCATAATTTCCAGCCATTCAACATCAAGGAATTTCTCCCAAACAACTCATACTTTCAATAATATGGAAGTCAACGTTTACATGTTTTCTAGTTACTCTTTCCTTTAGCTTTTGATGTAATTCTTAACCTTCAATATCAATACTTAAACCAGAACAACACCATAAACATCATATCTAAATTACTTTCCATGAGTTCCAAGTATAACAAGTTATACTTATTGCTCCAAAATAGTCCAATGACAAGACACCTACATCTCTTCTTATCTCAAGTTCTAGTTTATTATTCTTTATCCAAACAACTCATATAACATGAGATTAATCTTAAACACAACCATCAAGAGGTTATACTTACCTTGTAAAACATATTTGACTTGAGCTCCAATCTCCACCTAACTCACAACAACCATCAATTTCATATGAACATCATACAGTCTTCTTCTTGTAATTTCCAACATCTTCATGCTAAACTTGGGTTGATTTTCTTTGGAATAACTCTTGGGTATTTGGAGAATGTATAGGGAGTGTTTGGGGGTGTTGGGGACTTGGTTTGGTCGAATAATGACTTAAAAGGCAAGCCACCGCTTAAATAACCAAAGAAGGTCGGCCACCGCCTCTGATATGCGATAGCATCTGCGCAGCATATGGCCATATGTGGGGCCATATGCGGCCGTATCTTACTCCAAAAAAATCCTCAACTTTGTTCCTCTTTTGAGGCCCCATCTGCGATGGGGATCCCATCCGCGATGCGAAATGCTTAGAGTATCACTCCAACTTCATCGAACTTTATCGAGGGATAGTTCCTTCAATCACAATGACTTCCAACCTTCGGTACACCCTCACAACATCCATCTAAGTTGTAAAGTACCCTTGCAAAGGATCTCGAATCACCAGCTCATGCCATCTAACTTATGCTCTCATCCGCGTAACAAACTCCAGAGTGTAACATTCTCCCCCCCCCCTCCCATAGGAACATTCGTCCTCGAATGTTGGGACTTACATGTCTAGCTACTTTAATCATCGTCATACAAGGACCTTTTGTCTATAAACATTACCGGTGTACGATTATTACCCCCCACTGCGATGCTCAATCCATTTTATTCAAGCCTAGGCAATCCATTCTAGTCCCGCTAAATATCTTTAAGTTAGGGCCCCTTTCTTGGCCCTCAATGTGAAGTATCGTACTGAAAGTCATCTTCTACCCCATCATTCTCTTGACCGTACACTTCTAGTGCCCTTTATTCCTAACTTACTTCAACCCGACTACTCTGGTTGTATCCTCGTCTCTTCTGATATCTTCTACTACCTGATGGTTCTTCAATAACTGGGTACCTCTCACCCTTTTCACCTTGTTCTTTTTATCTAGTAGAACTTCCGCTTCTACCTTCTCATTCTCAGGACCCAACATCATCCAAGATTTTTTTACTAATGTTCTTATCTATTTTTGTATCGGTTCTCTGGCTGGCGGAAATCCTTCGATCTACGAATACCTCTTCACAATACTTATCAAATAGGAGTTCGACATTGACTCCTTACGACTCAGCTTTGTACGACTCAACTCTATACAACTCAATCTGAATCAGAAAGAAGGGTAACCAAATCCTAAATATCCTCTAGCCTCCTACTTATAAATGTGAGGCACAATACATCCATAAATAAGACTCAACTAGACAAAACTTTGTAGACTCCCTAGGACACAGCCTGCTCTGATACTACTTTGTCACACCCCAACCTAGGTGAGGCATGGCTGGCACACGATGTCGTACTAGCCCGAGAGAACCATTATGTAACTCATGGATGTTGGATGTAACTAAGACAATCTTGGGCTGACTGGGCCAAACTTGTTCTTATTATAAGCTATTGTGGGCCAGTGAAGCCTATGTGAACATTTACACTGGGTAAACTCAATAAAACATGAAACAAGGGCCAGCAAGGCCACTGACATGTTGTACATACTGAACCTGTGTATAAAAATTTTATATAGATAACTGATATCAATCGTGGTCAGGACAGGGCCCCGGCCTACCCATAATCAGTACAAGTACCTGCTACCTAACCTTTAGACTCGACTGCACTTCAGAAGAGATGGAGTATTACCGATCCCTCCCTGAATCCCAATATGCTCCACTAAGCGAACTGTTCGAACTGATTACGTGCATATACAGATATAAAATGCAGCACCCCAACAATGGGACGTCAGTATAAAGAAATGTACCGAGTATGTAAGGCAGAAAAATAGTATATATGTATAGACTCTAAAGCTAAAGAACATGAATAGATATGTTGGAAATATTTACTGAAAAGAAGGATGGGAGTGGGCTTACCACCGACTCTAGATCGGCTTACTGGATTGTTGTCGTTTAGACTGCTTGTCCCCTCTGACTATTTATATGATCTATTTTGTCACGACTCTAGGTACTATTTTTACTATCTATGAGTTCTGATCTTTATTACGTTGTTATCTATCATACAAACTGAACATAATAATTCGGCCTCACAGGGGATCTGGTGCATAAGTTCATAGCCTCGAAGGAAAGTGTATTTGAATGGCCCTGAAGGCTATCTATATCTGTAAAGCCCCAAAGGCAAGCACCGAATAGCCTCGAAAGCCAACTGTATCTATTTAGCCTCGAAGGCAATACGCATATATGTATTGTAGCCCCTGAAAGAAATATGTATCATATCCCCGAAGGCAGTTTTAATAGCCCTAAAGGCAACATCATAGCCCTAAAGCAAGTGCACACAACAACAAGCCAACAATTTGAAAAACTATGTAACTGCGTACATAACTCATAGCTCATCTAGAACTCCCTGTAACCAATGGTTCATACTTATTATAATGTGAGCTATTCTGTTAGCTTTTAGGGAGTCTTGCACTATCTTAGCTCTCATCTAACTATCTCGATATGCTACTCAATTCATTTCCTTTATAACTCGCATATTTCTTCCTTTCTTAGGTCTGAGGAGTACCTTATATACTCGTGTGATATACCCTTTACGTGACTTATTATCTCATACTTCATACTCTATTTTTGTTGACCTTAGGGAGTCTATTAATCCTCTTCGAATATGCGTACACGCTCGTTTTGCTAGGCTATTACAACCTGGTATTCTAGCTAGTGTAATATCATCTTCTCTTTACTTATGTTATGCTACTAGTTTACTACCTCGTTCTTCGGATCTCTTTCCATTCTAACTCTTAGCTTATATATAGATAGCTTACGAATGTCTTAAAGGCGCTACTAACTCTGCTTCTTAGGACTTACACGGAGCACTACTGAAGGTCGACTTTTTAACTCTTAGATGGTCTTAATCTGTCACTAAGAAATGTAAAGGCAAACTAGCCCCCTTCGGTTTCTAATAAAAGGGGCATACTACGAATTCATTCCAAGAAGAACGAAAGGTATCTCTTACATACCTTGAAAAGGAACCTTCGATGACGACGTTGTAACCCATCTATTCATCATCCATCTACAACAACAAACAACACTCATGTCAACAAGAAGGGATGTGCTAACTAACTATCGAGCGATAAGTTAATTCTATCGCAAATCGGACAGCATCTCCCGCATGATCTTACCTTCTCCAAATCAAGGACAACATCCATAACAACATAAACAACTTATTCTTTATAATTTCCAGCCATTCAACATCAAGGAATTTCTCTCAAACAACTCATACTTTTAATAACATGGAACCCAACTTTTACATGATTTCTAGTTACTCTTTCCTTTAGCTTGTGATGTAATTCTTAACCTTCAATATCAATACTTAAAGAAGCATAACAACACCATGAACATCTTATCTAAACTACTTTCCATGAATTCCAACTACAAGTTATACGTATTGCTCTAAAACAGTCCAACAATAAGACACATACATCTAAAGTTTGTTCTAGTTCATAATTCTTTATCCAAACAACTTATCTAACATGAAATTAATCTTAAAAACAACCAAGAGGTTATACTTACCTTGTATAGTAGATTTAACTTGAGCTCCAAGCTCCACCTAGCTCACAACAACCCTCAACCTCATATGAACATCATACAACCTTCTTCTTGTAATTTCCAACATCTTCACGCTAAAGTTGAGTTGATTTGCTTTGGAATAACTCTTGGGTCTTTGGAGAATGTATAGGGAGAGTTTGGAGGTGTTGGGGACTTGGTCTGGTCGAATAATGACTTAAAATGTCTAGCCGCTGCTTAAATAACCAAAGAAGGTCAGCCACCGCCTTTGCTATGCGATGGCATATGTGTCGCATGTGGCCATGTGCAGGCCCATATGCGGCCATATCTTGTTCCAGAAAAATCCTCAACTTTTGCTCTGCTTTTGCGGCCCCATCTGCGAGGCGGATCCCATCCGTGACGTGAAACACAATGCTTAGCATATCACTCTAACTTCGTCGAGGGATGGTTCCTTCAATCTCAGTGACTTCCAACCTTTGGTACACCCTCACAACATTCATCTAAGTTGTAAGGGACCCTCGGAAAGGATCTTGAATTACCAGGTCATGCCATCTAAGTTATGCTCTCATTCACGTATCAAACTCCAGGGAGTAACAGTAGACTCGCCGAGATTTAGGTAGTTTTGTAAACAATTTGGACTACCTCCTTGTGGCAAGAAATATCATAAAAGGCATGTGTTTAAGAATAGAGATGTCTTTCAATATAGATCTTTTACACCCAGTTTAGGAAGACAAAACCTTCTCCTTCCAAACCTAAAGCAGCACCCAGAATATTGACTTCTCCATCTCCTAATTCTGGAAAATGTTACAAGTGTCACAAACTATGACATATTGCCAAATATTGCAAATTTACCGAGAAGATTAGAAACCTTAATCTAGATGAGTCTATCCTCAACCAAATAAAAGGAATATGTTATGAATTTTTAAACTAGGTTAAAAAACAAGTTAAATTCTTGAGTGGTTTGAAGCTTATTCTGATTATCACCAATTAGATTTCCCATTTTCCAAATCTATTAATGTTTCAAAATTTTAGAAAACCACCACTGGAGGAGAGGTTGTCTCTGAACTCCCTCTGTCACAAGGATTTTCAGCAAATTATGCTAACAGCACAGTTGTTGCCACACCTTTTAAAATTAAACCTGACAATAAAGCATTTAGTAACAAAGATATTAAAAATATTTTTGAACATAATAATTACACAAACAAATATTTACAAACTCTTGGTGAATATTTAATTTCAAAACCCTCCTTGCCAACATCTGCTAAACCTGCAGAGACTTTACAAAATTCCTAGAACAATCACTAAAGAACTCCAAATACACCAAGCTAGGGACTCCTCTCAACTTTCTGATCTTGGGCGTAGGATCTTAGAAATTGAGAGAACCTTGATTATTCAGGATCCTCCAAAGAAAACTACTTCTAAAGGTTCTGTAACAGTTCTTCAGGAAGTAGATACTGACCAAGAAGAAGATACTTAGTCGGAATAATTTCATGATAATCCTCCTCTAGAAGTTTCCCCTCTTAGAGCAGGACTCCAACTGGCATAGGCCACATAAGCTCTATTATCCTAGAGTCACCTATCCAGATGTAGCCTTAGAAGAAAATCCGGATGTAATGCAAAAAGAATTACAATGCTAAAAAATATCTATGAATGAAACATAGATGGTTTCTCTGAATACAACATCTTATCCACGCTATAACAAATGACTATGGTAGCCACCGCATACAGAACCACCCATAATTGTTCTGACCAACTCACTACCCATGTTTTAGTAGCAGGATTCACAGGTCAACTTAAAAGTTGGTGGGATACCCACCTTAGTGAAGAGGATAAACAAGAAATTTTTCAGGTCATCCCTATTTATTCAGTGGGAGAGCCAATCCTCAGAGATGGTCAAACTATTCCTGACTCAACCAACACCCTAAATTACACCATTATTAAAACTTTCATTGGTAGTCCAGGTATTTTTAGGGAAAGATCTTATGAAATACTCAACAACCTCAAGTGTGTAAAACCCTTTCAGATTTTAAGAGGTATAAGGATTCCTTTCTCACCAGAATCTATGAAAGACCTTATGGTAACCTCCCACATTGGAAGGAAAAATTCGTGGATGGTTTACCCAAATCCCTTAGAGACTTAGGTAAGGAAGAACTCCAAAACTAATACAATGGTGATATTATTCCTTATGAACATATCACATATGGACAACTTACTAGTCTCATCCAACAAGTTGCTCTAAAAATATGTCGCCAAGATAAGATATTAAGTCAATTAGGCAAAGATACGGCGCAGACTCGTCGAGATTTAGGTAGTTTTTGTGAACAATTTGGCACCTCCTTGTGGCAAGAAATCTCATAAAAGGAATGTGTCTAATAATACAAATGTCTCAAAATCTAGATCTTTTACACCCTGGTTTATGAAGACAGAACCTTCTCCTTCCAAACCTAAAGCAACACCCAGAATATTGACTTCTCCATCTCCTAATTCTAGCAATTGTTACAAGTTTCACAAACCAGGACATATTGCCAAATATTGCAAATTTACCGGGAAGATTTGAAACCTCAATGTAGATGAGTCTATCCTCAACCAGATAGAACAACTCTTACTAGATCAAACTGATACTTCTGAAATGGCTGACGACGAGTTTGAGCAACAATTCAACCAACTTGAGGGTGATGACCTAGAATCATATTCGTCACAGTCTAATCAGGAAACCCAAGATAACCAACCTGATATTGATGTTCTCTCAAAAGAACAAGATCTTCTTCTTGAGATTATAAGGAATCTTCAGGATTCAGATCAAAAGAGGCATTATCTAGAACAGTTCAAAGGAACCTTAGGTAAAGCTTCCACATCCAATGCTTTTACTAATCATCCTCGGGTAGCAAATACCTATAATATTACCGATATTCTCAATAGATATCCTTCCCAGAAAACTAAGGAAGTAACTATTTATGACCTCCAAATAGAGATAGCAATCCTTAAGGAAGAAATTTGAGAAATCAAAGCAAAACAAGAATTAGACCGTCTTGTTCTTCAACAACTTTCTACTAAGCCTGAGATACCCAAACAAATGGAGGTCGAAGCAATAGATCAAGAAGTTGAACAAGCAGACTTTATCAACTATCTTTTCAGAATTTCCATCTGAAAGTGACATACTAGGGTAACCTTAGTAGTCAATAAATCATTTACCTAAGATGTTGTTGCCTTAATTGATATAGGTGCAGACCTCAATTGCGTCCAAGAAGGACTTATTCCAACTAGGTTCTTTGAAAAGACAAAAGAGACCCTTAGAGCTGCCAATGGCAACTTCAAACTGTCTGATGTTGAAGTTACAATTTCCTTAGAAAATGCTCATTTATCTACCTCAACTTCATTTGTACTAGTAAAAGACATTACTAACCTTGTCATTTTAGGGACTCCTTTCATTGAAGAACTCATACCTTTTAAAGTCACTCATCAAGGCATCAAAATCGAACGTAGTGGCATTTTCCTTCTTTTTGATAGGCCCCCTATTAGGAAAGTCTTGTTTACATTAAAACATAAGGGAGCTAGATCAATTTTCTCAAGGAAGAAGTAGCGTTTCAAAGGTTGCAATAACAACTTCAAGAACCTACTCTCCAATCCAAGATTAAAACCCTGGAAACCAAGATACAAAAAGAACTTTGTGCAGACTTGCCCACAACTTTCTGGAACCGCAAGAAATACATAGTCAGACTTCCTTATGAACCTGACTTTGATGAGAAAATTATCTCTAAAAAGGTTCACCCTATTCAGATGAACCATGAGCTAACAATCCATTTCTAGAAAGAAATCAATGATCTTCTTGAAAAGCGCATAATTTCTCCCAACAAGTCCCCTTGGAGTTGCTCAACTTTTTATGTCAACAAAAACTATTAAATTGGACGTGGCATCCCCCGTTTAGTTATTAATTATAAACTTTTGAACACAGACCTCTATTGGATTATGTATCCTATCCCAAATAAACAAGAATTACTCTAACGACTATATGTTGCTACAATTTTCTCAAAATTTGATTTAAAATCAGGTTTCTAGCAAATTCAAATTGATCCCAGAGATCGATATAAGACTGCTTTTACTATACCATTTGGGCAATACAAATGGAACGTAATGCCATTTGGTCTTAAACATGCTCAGAGGATCATGAATGGTAGTTTTAACCCATTTTTTCAAAATTCATTATTGTTTACATTGATGGTGTCTTAATATTTTCTACTAGCATTGACCAACATTTAAAAGTTTTCTTTAATATCATTAGAGAAAATGGCTTAGTATTATGTAAAACCAAGTATAGTCTTTTCCAACTAAGCATCCGATTTCTTGGGCACAATATCAAGCAAGGAACCATTGTCCCTATTCAAAGGTCCATTCAAGTTGTTGACAAATTTCTCGATCAAATCTTAGATAAAACTCAACTCCAAAGGTTCTTAGGCTGAGTTAATTATGTGTCCGATTTCATTCCCGGACTTAGCAATTTATTAAAGCCTCTTCGTGACAGGCTGAAGAGACATCCGCCTCCGTGGACCAACATCCACACCAACGTTGTCAAAAAGATAAAATTGAAAGTCAAAAACCTTCCTTTAATGTCTCTCCTTGATCCTTCAGCATTTAAAATAGTTGAAACAGATGTATAAGACATTGATTATGGCGGAATTCTAAAGCAAAGAAGAAATGATAAAGAACATATCATTGAATTTGCATCTAAGCATTGGAATAATTTCCAGCAGAATTATCCCACAATTAAATAAGAAATTTTGGCAATTGTCATATGCATCTCAAAATTTAAAGCTGATTTACTAAACCAGAAATTTCTGTTGCGAATTGATTGTAAAGCCGTAAAATCAGTTTTGCAAAAAGATGTACAAAACCTTACCTCTAAACATATATTTGCTAGATGGCAAGCTATTTTATCTATTTTTGAATTTGATATAGAATATATCAAAGGGAGCTCAAACTCAATTCTAGATTTTCTCACTCGAGAATTCTTGTAGGGCAAATAAAATGACAAAGAAAAAGAAAGAACTTTCACAGCTTCCATCCCTTCCTCCTCCAAATAAGACAAAACCGGAGGCTGTCTCCAGAAAGCCACAAGACATTATTTTCCAACAACAAGTTGTTACATACAACAAGCAATTTCAATTGCCTCCAAGCAACCTTCAAAAGATTTAGCTGGACCCAGCCAACCAAGATATATGAAAAATCTTTTGAAGATGTATAGATTCAACCTAAGCTAAATATTTTGAAGGTTGCTTGGAGGCAACTGAAATTACTTATTGTGTGGTGACAACTTACTGTTGGAAAATAATGTCTTGTGCCTTTCTGGAGATAGCCTCTGGTTTTGTCTCATTTGGAGGAGGAAGTGCTGGAAGTTGTGAAAGTTCTTTTTTTTTGCTTTGTCATTTTATCTGCCCTGTGAGAATTCCCGAGTGAGAAAATATGGAATTAAGTTTGAGCTCCTTTTGATAAATTCAACATAAAATTCAAAAATAGATAAAATAGCTTGCCATCTAGCAAATATATGTTTTTAGGCAAGGTTTTGTACATCCTTTTGCAAAATTGATTTTGCGGCTTTACATTCAATTCATAACAGAAATTTCTGGTTTAGTAAATTAGCTTGAAATTTGAGATGCATAAGACAATTGCTAAAAAAAATTAATTGTGGGATAACTCTGCTGGGAATTATTCCAATGCTTAGATGTAAATTCAATGATATGTTCTTTATCATTTTTCTTTTCTTTAGTATTCTGCCATAACCAATGTCTTGTACATCTGTTTCAACTATTTTAAATGCAGAAGGATCAAGGAGAGACATACAAGGAAGGTTTTTGACTTTCAATTTTATCTTTTTGACAACGTTGGTGTGGATGTTGGTCCACGGAGGCGGAGGTCTCTTCAGCCTGTCATGAAGAGGCTTTAATAAATTGCTAAGTCCGGGAATGAAATCGGACACATAATTAACTCAGCCTAAGAACCTTTGGAGTTGAGTTTTATCTGAGATTTGATCGAGAAAATTGTCAACAACTTGAATGGACCTTTGAATAGGGACAATGGTTCATTGCTCGATATTGTTGCTAAGAAATCAGATGCTTATTTGGAAATGACTATATTTGGTTTTAGATAAAACTAAGCCATTTTCTCTAATGATATTAAAGAAAACTTTTAAATGTTTAAAATGTTGGTCAATGCTAGTAGAAAATATTAAGACATCATCAATGTAAACAATAATGAATTTTGAAAAATAGGTTAAAACTATCATTCATGATCCTCTGGAACTCAGAGGGAGCATGTTTTAGACCAAATGACATTACGTTCCGTTTGTATTGCCCAAATGGTACAGTATAAACAGTCTTATATCGATCTCTGGGATCAATTTGAATTTGCCAGAAACCTGATTTTAAATCAAATTTTGAGAAAACTGTAGCAACATATAGTCGTTGGAATAAATCTTTTTTGTTTGGGATAGGATACATAATCCAACGGAGGTCCGTGTTCAAAGGTTTATAATTAATGACAAAACAGGGGATGCCACGTTCAATTTCAGAGTTTTTGTTGACATTAAAAATTGCACAACTCCAAGGGGATTTGCTGGGAGAAATAATGCGCTTTTCAAGAAGATCATTGATTTCTTTTTGGAAATGGATTGTTATCTCATGGTTCATATAAATAGGGAAAGATTTTGTAGGGATAGTTTTCTCATCAAAGCTAGGTTCATAAGGAAGTCTGACTATGTGTTTCTTGCGGTTCGAGAAAGTTATGGGCAAGTCTGCACAAAGTTCTTTTTGTATCCTAGTTTCCAGGGTTTTAATCTTGGATTGGGGAGTAGGTTCTTGAAGTTGTTGTTGAAACCTTTGAGACGCTACTTTTTCATTAAGAAAATAGATATGGTCTTCTTTATGTTTTAATGTAAACAAGACTTTCCTAATACGGGGGCATATCAAAAGGAAGGAAAACACCACTACATTCGACTTTGATGCCTTGGTGAGTGACTTTAAAAGGTAAGAGTTCTTCAATGAAAGGAGTCCCTAATACGACAGGGTTGGTAATGTCTTTTACTAGTACAAATGAAGTTGAGACAGATAAAAGAGCAATTTCTAAAGAAGTTTTAACTTCAACATCGGACTAATTGAAGCTAATTCCTAATTTGTTGCCATTGGCAACTCTAAGGGCCTCTTTTGTCTTTTAAAAGAACATAGTTGGAATAAGTCCTTCTTGGATGCGATTGAGGCCTGCACCTATATCAATTAAGGCAACAACATCTAAGGTAAATGATTTATTGACTATTAACGTTACCCTAGTATGCCACTTTTTGATGGAAATTATGGAAAGATAGTTGATAAAGTCTGCTTGTTCAACTTCTTGATCTAATGGTTCGACTTCCATTTGTTTGGGTATATCAGGCTTAGTATAAAGTTGTTGAAGAACAAGGCGGTTTAATTCTTTCTATCTCCGTTTAGAGGTCATAGATAGTGACTTCCTTAGTTTTCTGAGAAGGAAATCTATTGAGAATATCGGTAATATTATAGGTATTTGCTACCAGAGGATGATTAGTAAAAATATTGGATGTGGAAGCTTTACCTAAGGTTCCTTTGAACTGTTCTAGATATTGCCTCTTTTGATCTGAATCCTGGAGATTGCTTATAATCTCAAGAAGAAGATCTTGTTCTTTTGAGAGAACATTAATCTCAGGTTGGTTAGCTTGGGTTTCCTGATCAGACTGTGACGAATATGATTCTAGTTCATCACCCTCAAGTTGGTTGAATTGTTGCTCAAACTCATCATCAGCCATTTAAGAAGTATCATTTTGATCTAGTAAGAGTGGTTCTATCTGGTTGAGGATAGACTCATTTAGATTGAGGTTTCAAATCTTCCCGATAAATTTGCAATATTTGGCAATATGTCCTGGTTTGTGACACTTGTAACAATTGCTAGAATTAGGAGATGGAGAAGTTGATATTCTGGGTGTTGCTTTAGGTTTGGAAGGAGAAGGTTCTGTCTTCATAAACCAGGGTGTAAAAGATCTAGATTTTGAGACATTTGTATTATTAGACACATTCCTTTTATGAGATTTCTTGCCACAAGGAGGTGCCAAATTGTTCAAAAAAATTACCTAAATCTCGGTGAGTCTGCGCCATATCTTTGGCTAATTGTCTTAATATCTTATCTTGGTGACGGATTTTTAGAGCAACTTATTGGATGAGACTAGTAAGTTGTCCATATGTGATATGTTCATAAGGAATAATATCACCATTGTATTGGTTTTGGAGTTCTTCCTTAACTAAGTCTCTAAGGGATTTTGATAAACCATCCAAGAATTTTTCCTTCCAATGTGGGAG
Organism: Anisodus acutangulus; assembly: GCA_029783415.1. Taxonomy (NCBI): domain Eukaryota; kingdom Viridiplantae; phylum Streptophyta; class Magnoliopsida; order Solanales; family Solanaceae; genus Anisodus; species Anisodus acutangulus. The sequence continues at coordinate 3,157,519 of CM056501.1, forward strand.
GTTACCATAAGGTCTTTCATAGATTCTGGTGAGAAAGGAATCCTTATACCACTTAAAATCTGAAAGGGTTTTACACTTGAGGTTGTTGAGTATTTCAGAAGATCTTTCCCTAAAAATACCCAGACTACCAATGAAAGTTTTAATAATGGTGTAATTTAGGATGTTGGTTGAGTCAGGAATGGTTTGACCAAATCTGAGGATTGGCTCTCCTGCTGAATCAATACGGATGGCCTGTAAAATTTCTTGTTTATCCTCTTCACTAAGGTGGGTGTCCCACCAACTTTTAAGTTGACCTGTGAATCCTGCTACTAAAACATGGGTAGTGAGTTGGTCAGAATAGTTATGGGTGGTTCTGTAGGCGGTGGCTACCATAGTCATTTGTTATAGCTTGGATAAGATGTTGTATTCGGAGCAACCATCTATGTTTCATTCATAGATGTTGTTAGCATTGTAATTTTTTTTGCATTACATCCGGCTTTTATTCTAAGGCTACATCTGGATGGGTGGCTCTAGGATAATAAAGCTTAGGTGGCCTACGCCAGTTGGAGTCCTGCTCTAAGAGGGGAAACTTCTAGAGGAGGATTATCATGAAATTGTTCTGACTAAGTATCTTCTTCTTAATCAGTATCTACTTCCTGAAGAACTGTTACAGAACCTTTAGAAGTAGTTTTCTTTGGAGGATCCTGAATAATCAAGGTTCTCTCAATTTCTAAGATCGTACGCTGAAGATCAGAAAGTTGAGAGGAGTCCCTAGCTTGGTGTATTTGGAGTTCTTTAGTGAATGTTCTAGGAATTTTGTAAAGTCTCTGCAGGTTTAGCAGATGTTGGCAAGGAGGGTTTTGAAATTAAATATTTACCAAGAGTTTTTAAATATTTGTTTGTGTAATTATTATGTTCAAAAATATTTTTAATATCTTTGTTACTAAATGCTTCATTGTCAGGTTTCATTTTAAAAGGTGTGGCAACAATTGTGTTATTAGCATAATTTGCTGAAAATCCTGAGGGAGTTCAGAGACAACTTCTCCTCCAGTGGTGATTTTCTAAATTTTTGAAACATTAATAGATTTGGAAAATGGGAAATCTAATTGGTGATAATCAGAATAAGCATCAAACCACTCAAGAATTTAACTTGTTTTTTAATAGAATTTAAAAATTCATAATAAATTTCTTGGAGATTTTTCCTTTTATCTCCTTGAAAATTCTTAAAAACCCAAGTTATTTTGGACATGTTTCCTACGAGAAAAAATCTACCCGGAGATTCTCTTTGTCAATTTGAAAATCCTTTTTCAAAACTCCTAATTCAACGCCTAAGGATGAATAGGTGGGTGATTAAGGTTGCTCAAAGTTGTCTTCAGTTGGAGAAGGTGTTTCCACAGAGTACTTGGCTTGTGGGATCTTGGATTCGAAGTTAATTGTTTCCATTCTAGCAGGAAATGAAGAAATTGAGTGCCTAGCAGACTGGATCTTAGATTGTAATGAAGAAGAGGTAGACATTATTTGGCTAAGAGATCTTTGGAAGGAAATGGACACATATCCGCTAGCAAATTGTTAGATCTGAGAAACTGTAGTATTTCCAGGCTTTTCATATATATATATATATATATATATATCCATAAAAGGCTACCATGGAAGACTATACAACAAAACATAGGTCGGCAAGGCCATACAAAACATCTAATACAAGGGACATAAGTCTTCAACCTCTAATAGTGTCATAAACGTCATAAGGTCAGGACAGGGCCCCGCTATACCGATAACACATGCGCGCGCACGCACACACACGCGCAGCGCACGCGCACACACACACACAATCATACTGACTCAAAATGGAAACTCCATAATAAATGGAGTGCACCAAACCTCCGCTGAGCTGAGTAGCCTACTGGGGAGGTCTGTCAATCTGTCTACCTAGACTTGCGGACATGAAACACATCGCTCCTGGTAAAGGGATGTCAGTACGAAATAATGTACTGGTATATAAGATAGATAAAGCATCAACAGAGTCATGAATGTAAATGAGAGGCAATAAGGGTCAACCTGAAACTCTGGATTGTCACTGAGGGTCATGATATGCAACAATACAATATATACGCGTATATAACGCCGTTGAGATACATGATGCATATATAACGCTATAGGCCTCATCATTATCATCACCATCATAACCAATTGATCAATGATCGCGTAAATAATGCGCTTGTCATTATACACATATATACATGCATGAGGATCATAAGGAACATTCTGAGCTCGTCAGAGTGACAGAAGGTCATTACACCTCTGACTATCGTTATATAGCTAACATATCATTATCACTAAGAGAAATCACAACACAATAAGAGATAACTTTTATGACATGAAAGTACTACCGACAAGGGACAAACAAGATTCAAGAAATGTTTCCATAGAATTGAAGAACATGAGCATCTCTAATTTAACAAGAATAGAGTCATTTAGGAGGGGCGTTCCTTTATATTTCATTTTCATTTGGGTCATGTCAAAAGAATGAAAGGATAGCCTTAAAATATCTCAGTTGTAGACGTTTCTCACACTCACCACGAGCTGTCCGTTAATACGGTAATCTACAAGGATGACAATAATACTTCTATCAATTTTAAGAATTATAATTATAGCCAACGAACAACAAACTCGCCTCATATATAACTACATGGTTTCTTTAACCACCATCCTCTCTTCTCAAACTATCACAATACAATAACAACCGATATATGAGTTATCCTTCATAAATACAGCCATACCATATCACAAGAATTACTTCAAAACACGCCAATATAACACAACAACTCATATACGACTTTTGATCGTCGATTCGTAGATTCTAGCTCACATAACTTAGTTAAGGATTAGATATACCCAAATATATATAAGATGAGAAATATTACCTCAAACCAGTAGTAACAAAATCTAATCCAAGTTTACTTAACCTTGAAGAATCCTCCCAATCAATCACAACAAAGAGACCTCAAGTTTTACGGGTAGCACGGGATCTCCGACGTGAGATTTACATTGTTTATCTTTGGATTCACTCTTGGATCAGGGATAATCCTTGGAGAGCATCTAGTCAGTGTTTGTGTCAGTTTGATCGAGAAATGAGATTAAATAAAGGTTGCACCGCTTTTATAAACTTTAGAAGGTTCCCATCGTCTCAATTTTGCGGCCAGATTTGTAGGGCAGAATGCATTATGCGGTAGGATTTGTGGGGCAGAATGCAATATGCTGCAGCATTTTGTAAGGCATAATGAAACAAAAACTTCTCTTGAACTAAGCTCAATATGCGTCCAACTTTGTGGGGCAGATCACGATCTGTGGCGCAAAATGCCACCACATATCGCCAAACTTCGCCAAAATGCACTTTTTCAAGTCTTTTAACTTCTAATCCCTCTGATACGTACTAAATATAGTTTTAAATACTTATAAGCTTAATAATGACTTTAGCTCTCCAAGATTACGTCTACTAACTTATGACGCACCTTAACGTAAAAGTACAAGATGTTACATCAAGTCATTGGAGTCTACCTCGACTAACTAGACATGCATACAAATGCAAAAGTGCAGGATGTTACAAAGACTACCTCGTGTGATTGTTTCGAGTGCGTGAACAGGTTTATTGCATATTTTAGGACATGTTTGCATATTTGGTTTGTATTTGCGGGGACCCGAATGAATCCCGAGGGTCAATTCCAAGTTGAAACACACCAGATTCTGGTGTGCAACTGCTGGTTTTGTTCTACGCGATTGCGTGGAGCAGGTGGCGATCGCGGTGAGTCGCGTGAACAAGCTCCGCAATCGCGGTGACCAGCGATGCGGTAGTAAAGAGTAAGTGTTCGGGGTCTCGCGATCGCAGCAGTGGGACTCGCGATAGCGAAGAAGGGATTGCTGGACAGAAACTTAAACCCCCCCCCCCCTTCGAACTTTGACATTCATTCTCATATTTGGAGTTTGGAACTTCGTTTTGGAGAGATGTTTTAGGGGTGTTGCAAGATTCTTCATAAGGGTAAGTTTCTAGTCCTCCTTTTATCATTATATCTTAGATCTTTAAGGATTTCCATCTTAGAAATCATGATTTGTGTAAGAAATCGGTTTATAAACCCTAGGATGAAAAATGGAGACTCTTCAATTAATCATGAAATTGATGCTGGATTTGGTTCATATTTGATATTTATACTCCATGTATCATGGGTAGCCTAATTTTTGGACTGATTTTTCATTTTACCCTTCGGGGCTCGGGATTCTTTTTTTGGGTGACTTTTGGGTCCGAAAATATCATAGTGATATGGGTGTCTACGAAATTGTGTGCTAATGTGTAATCCATATTTGAATATATTTGAAACATTCGGATGCTCTACGGAAGGGCCAGGATTTGTTGTGACCGTTGGACTACTAAATCATGCAAGTTGAGACTTTCTTGACCTTGATTAAAGCGGCATGGTTGGTTTAATGAACTAATTAAGAGGGTATAATGAGGATACAAAGAGGGTCCCGATACTTGTAAGGTGAGAGCACCGATTTATCAGCAAAACTAAATTAGAAAATACAACTCCATTTATTTTCGTTATTCGTCCAAGGATAGAAGAATCAATAAAAGTCATCTTAATTAACAAATAACAATGATGCCCTTTTCGTCTTTTGTCTTTTACCCGAAAGATAAATCAAAACAAATATAAATAAACCTTTAAAAATTAGCACACTCCTTTAAAACCCTTGACAATTGTAGGATCCTCAATTCATCTTTTACAATTTAATTAGGTCAACCCACTTGTCAATTAAACTACAAAAAAAAAATTTATCGAGTATCTTAAGTAGGATGGGTCACTTCTAATTAACAATATAGAATATTGGAATATACCTGCTTGTTGTTGATATTATTCCTTGCTTGATTAAGATATGCTTTGAATGTTCGTCCTAAACTATACGAGGTGGGGAGGGAAAAGAAAAGATTAGTCTGAAAACTTTATCTTTTTCGCTAATATACCAAATATTGGAAATTAAAGCAAGAAAAATGAAATGAGAAGAATACGTTTCCTTTGTCCTTATAATTATCTTCACAAATAAATATTTTGATTTTTTCCTTTTAACTAATTTTGCTATTTAAGTTTAAAACACCTAGCAAAAGTTACACGGTGTTTAAATCTTAAACTAATACAATGATGATCTTTATCAGTGAAAGGTAGCATTTAAGTTTTTGACAAAATACAACTTAACGTTGAAAAGGTATAATAAACAGATATAAATGAACATAATCTGAAGAGATAATGTGCATAAGGTAAATCAAGAAAACAAAAATATTGAATATTGTACTACTACTAAATAATTTTATTTCAATGGAAGATATATACCTGACTGCCCTTCTCTGCTTTATTATTTCTCAAACAGAGTTAAAAGAAATTGACCACAAAAAAAAAAAAAAAGATTAACCTAAGAAAATAAATAATGCAACAATAAAAAATACTCCATTTATCTTAATTTATATGACACACTTTTCTTTTTAGACAGTCTAAAAAAGAATGACACATTTGATTATTTGGTAACAATTTAACTTTATACTTTAACTTGTACACTTAACGAGATTATCTATAACCACATAAATATCTGTTGGAGTTTCTATGGTACTTTATAAAGCAGTACGGGAAGTAATAACTATTACAAATGTTCGAAAGGATAAATAAATGGTCAATCTTCAAAACTGCCGCATGTGTGTTGTGTCTTGAATCTTGATCACCTTGCAAAGCCAATGTTGAGAACTGCCGCAAGTTTGTTGTGTCTTGAATCTTGATAACCTGAAATCAAGAAACAACTAAATCTGGATGGTTACAACGTTGTGTGTTGAGTCGAGGATAGCCCTCTATCCTTAAGACAAGATTGCCCCGTATATATGCTTTTACGTTAGCGGGCAATAGTCTCCCAAGATAAAACAACATTGTAATCTCAACACTACAAAGCCAATAGGTTGAGCCTGGCGAAGAAAACAAATATGACTCGTCTTGCTGAAGATATGGAATAGGAAGGAAGAGTTTCTCAATACTCTTCTCTTTTGTCTCTGTGTATATAGTGTGTCTCTGTAGTGTATATCTTGTGTATATGTGTGGGTTTGCTCACTGATTTTCGTGACAATTTGCTCCTTTGTTTTGAGCTATTTTCGTGGCAGTTTTAGTGGTGTTTGCGGTGCGTTCTTTTGTTTTTAGTGTGTTTTTCTGCTGTTGTCTTTGCCAGTTTTTCGTCTCCTTTACGCTCTTGATTTGAGCCAAAGAAGGCTCAATTTATAGCAAGGAGAATGGGCTGTCCAATCGCCAAAACATGGTCATTAATGGCCATTAGGAGGGCATTAAAGCGACCAAGTAATGGCCATTGAAAGGTCGCCCAATCGCCCAAGTAATGGGCTGTTAATGGAGGAATTAATCAGCCAAATAATGGCTGGTTAATGCTCCAAAATGCAGTCCAACGATGAAGCGAGAAAAAGGAAAAAGTCTCGAAATGCAGGGACCAAAGCTGTAAATATTGAAACTCAGGGACCAAGCGTACATATGAAAAAATTCTGGTCCAAATCTGTACATATGAAACTTCAGGGATCAAAGCTGTACATCTGGCAGAGTTCTACAGCCCGCTGACAGCGGCCCAGTGGACCCAAACCTGACGGACGGGGGCGGCGGCGCGCGTGTGGGCTTAGCCTTGAACCCAAGCACATCTAGGTCTTCCCTTCTTTAAACACATGGGATACCCCTTGGGGTCCCAAACCCTTTACCAATTTGAGACTTATATAGAGAGCAATTCTTCCTATTCCCACCGATGTGGTAGATTTGTCTCACACCACATTTCCATGTCTCAAACACCTTACTTCGTGGACCAATATCTCTTTCATTTCTCAACGAAATTAGACGATTCTTGGCCCTACGGTCATCTACTCACTTCGTAGATCATGCATGTGTAAAGAGACGAGGTCTCCAACATACGGAACACTAGTGTTTAATTCATCAAAGATGGGTGGACGCATCTCCCCGCCAAAGGCTAATTTCCAACAATATCTTTGACTTGTTTTAGACCATAAAATTCAAAAGTCTTCTTTTATTTCTTAAACTTCATGCTCGATCAAACTAAATCATATAAATTGGGACGGAATAAGTATGAAATTTTGAAAGACGTGAACAAAGTATGTTTTCTTTCATTCGTTTCTTAGGAGCCAGAAGTAGGAAAGAATATATCTTATATAACCTTACGGTTTTCACACAGGTAATTAAGTTTCTTAAATTCTTAAATGGACACTAGGAAGATAAGTTATTCAAAGAAAAAATTGATTTTCCTTAATCTGGACTTATTTCTAGTTTAAACTTTAGGCTCAAAATGTTTTAGTTTTTTTTCTTCATAAAACAAGAATTTCATTTACTTAGGGTTTCTTTGGTTTAAGGTATGAGAAAAATAATCACGTGGTACTATATAACCCATACGTTTAGTTTGCAACATAACGCCGAGGCAAAGCAATAATTTTTAGTTTATGTATTTTGAATTACAGTTATTTTTGTTTATTGAATTTTTGATATATTATTTATATGTATGTCAAATAATTGTTTTAACACAAATATAAAATTTGGACAGAAGCAACGGATTCTACCGAACCCGTAACTAAAGAGCTGACTACATTCTGCATAATAACTTTGCATTACTAATTTGTATATGTATAATGAATAAAACATTTTATTTCTGATATAAGACTCTACGTGATTAATTTTTTTTTTATTTTTCAATATTAATCTTTGCATTACTAAAACTAGTATTTAACGTAAGCGAAAATCTATATTACTACTTAATATGAGATAAAATCGCTCATCGGGCCTAATAGGTGATAGGCGCTAGTATCACACTCTTCTCAATGGAGTCGTACGTGATACCGAAGTCAAGATTTAGTTTATTGATTGAACTACTTTACTTACTTAATTCTAGATAGTTTTTTATACATATTAAATAAAATTTTAATACAAATATAAGGTTTACGTCAAACCTAGTAGATTTGGCTGAACCCACTGTGTTAAGGCTGGCTCCACCCCCGTGTGACACTCTCGCGTCAAATGACTCTGTTTTAGAAGTAATGTAAAACACATATATATGAATTAATAATATTTTGATAGAAGAATTTAAAATAAAAACTATCCATAAATAGACGTCAATGATTTAAGAGACATGGGCGCGAGGCGAGGCGTTTTACGCAGTACGAGGCAAGGCGTAAGCTTCGAAACACGAGGCGTAAGTCTCATAGATCTATGGGACGTGAGTCTCATGTAAGGCTGACCAGTGGGCCAGGTCAACTGCCCCAAGCCCGCCATTCCCGATTCCGCCCCAAGCCCGCCCAAATTCCGTCTGAAACCCCCCTTTTGCAAAAATAATCATTGCACCAACGCTCATTTTACATCCATTTTTGGCCTCCCCCTCCCCCAACCCCTCCCCCAACCCCCCCTACCCCCTTAATATTTATTTTTAACTCATAAGTTATTATATTTACACTTTAACTCAATTTCTCACTACTATAAATACCTCATTTTCTCTTCATCTTTCTCACAAATCTTCTTACAATCTCTCTAATCTCTCAATATATCTCTCTACAAGTCTACATTGTCTACTAAATATTCAATTTTATTTATTCATTTGGGAATTGGGAGTGAAGTTGGCAACTAGCTTGAGGATCTTCCATCAAGCAAAGTTTCAATTTTCAACCTCTCGATTACACGTCGATGTTACGTCGGCGTTTGGTACATTCGTTCCTTCATTAAATTATTATTGTCTGTTTATTTTATTTAGCGCACTTAATTTCATTTACTTTTATTAATTATTAGTATAATTATAAATTTATAATGGAAGGATTTAAACGTATGCTTACGGGTAGGGATCATGCTTCTTCTAGTAGGGGCAACAAGGGCAAGGGTACTTCTTCTAAGCATCCTATTTCTAGACAGAATCCTATTCCTACACAAGATGATTTTGTTGATACTGAACATTTTCCTACAATACCATTAGATTTAGACGATGAGCTATTTTCTAGAACTCAAGAAGACTTTAATTTAGACGATGATCTAGATGATACACCCACTAATGTAGATGACAACTCACCCACTAGTGCACCTTCAACTGAAATGCCTCCTATTTCCCCTAGTATGAGACGAGGTCCAGCAAAATGAATATTAAAATCATATGCATGGACATTTTTGATAGGGACGTAGAGAATCAAGTAGTTAAATGTAAATTTTGTAAAGATGTTTTAAAAATTAAAATTAGAAAAGGTCATGGTGGGACGGGGGGTTTAATGAGACACATAGCAAGGGCTCATCCAGCTAGGTATGCCCAATACGAGGCTTCAAAATCGGGTGCGCAAACGTCCGCTCCATCGGGACAAGGTTCACATACTGATATTGTCCCGGACCAAGTACATGGTCAAATTAACCCTATGACGGGGGGAATTGTAGGCCCTAAATACAATAAACATAGAGATAGGGAAGCAATAGCAAAATTAGTTGTTGTGGAGGATTTGCCTTTTTCATTTCCTTCATCTCCGATTTTATTCATTACATTAGAGATATGTATAATCCTGCTTTTAACGGTTTTCCTAGATCAACTGTTAAGAGAGATGTATTTAAATTCGCACATGAATATCAACAGTATTTGCGTTATTCATTATATCATTTTAATGAAAAAGTGGCTATCACTTCTGATATAGGTCGTAGTACTAACGGCCATGATTATTTAACGGTGACCTGTCATTGGATAGATTATAAATTGTCTATGCAAAAATGTATCTTAGTGTATAGATATATAGATGAAAGGCACACTGGTACTTTTATTGCAGAAAATATTTATCAAGTGTGCGGTTATTACGGAATAACTGATAAAATTATGATTATTACATTAGATAACGCTTCTTCTAACAATTACGCTATTACAATTTTAAAAAACAGTTTTAACTCCATCTTTTCCAGATCATTTTCATATAAAATTCGTGTGTCATATATATAACTTAATTGTAAAGGATGATCTATCACTTTTTGAAGACATTCTTAGTAAAATACAATTTGTTATAAACTTTATTTTAAAAAATAATAGAATACAACGAAGAAAAAAATATAAAAAAACTTGTCACGATTTTTCAAGCAACAAAAGAATTTTCCGGTATATATTATCCTACTATTTCAACTATGTTGTTTTATATAACTCTAATATTTTTACTGCTTAATGAATATATGGATAAATCAGCTTATAAGACAGCTATTAAAAATGTTTATCAAAATAAAAAAATATTTTATTCTTATTCCCACTATTTATATTATTGGTGTTGTATTAAATCCGGCTATTAAAATAGACGGTACTAAATCACTTATTGAAACTATTTACGATTGTATAGCAGTACTACCACCTCCAAGTCCCAAAAATCAAAATCACCCACCACCTATTGAACAAACGAAAGAAGAAGTGTTGTCTAGCGTAGAAGACGAATGCAAAAAAATATATAGGTTTTACCAACAAGAAGGTGTTTGCAACCTATCGGCTTCCATACCATTTTCTTCTTCAAACACAACCTCACAAAAGATATGTTGTTTCTGCGACTAGTATTGAAAGCCTTGAAAATAGAATGTGTGGTCGTACCTCTACTAACCAAATTAGCGAGTTTGATATTTTTGTTTTGCAAGGTTCTGTACCGTACCAAACAGTTCTCAATGAAGAAGGACATGAAGACTTGCTGAAATACTGGAGGGGGAATGAGAAGACATTTTCGACACTTTCAATGATGACCCGAGATGTTTTGAACATTCAAGCGTCATCAACGGCGTTTGAAAGCGCTTTTTCTGCCGGCAGATATCAAATAGGAGAGCACAAACACTCATTAGCCGGAGACAGCTTGGAGGTTGTAATATTATTCAGAAATTGGAATCTGGCGGAGGCGGAGAATGTCATGATCAGCAGGAGATCAACGAAGAAGAAGACGAAAACTACAACGAAATCTTATCCGAATGTGGTGGAAGCGACGTGGAGCAATTTGACCAACAAATATCAATTCCAACCGAATAATCACATGAAATTATCAAGAAACTAGAACAAATTTTTTTCAAAATGTAATTTTTTTAATTGCAATTTTACTATATAAAATTTACAACTTTTGAACAACACCACAAAGTTGCAATTTTGACAATTGTATTTGTATTACAAAAAAAATCATATGTCTATTAAATAATATAAGAAGCACAAAAACAGCATTGGGATGTTTTTATTACACTATCTTGTTTAATTATTGAGTTTTTTATACATATGTTATTAAAATAAAAAACCGCCCGGATCCCGATCCCGCCTCGACCCGATTCCGACGGGATCGGAATCGAGACGGGACTTCGGCAAATCCCGCCAAACTCGACCCCGCCTGACCCGATCTGATCCCTCCCCCTCCCCCATCCCGCCCGATCCTGCCAAATCCAGCCCGACGGTCCCGAACCCGACCCACTGGCCAACTATAATCTCATGTCAATGACCAAATGCCCCAATCTATGACCGAAATCTCAACTATAAACATTTCCTTTAGGGTGGTCCTACTGCCCCATTGAACTTTTCTAAACAAAATAAATACATCCTTTGGTGCTGAGGACTGAGGTGGCACAGATAATGTGCTTACTCTCTTGGAGTCATGTGAGAGATGAAATATAAAATAAATTTTAATGACTTTATACACGTGTCATTTTTCAATTGGATAATTTATATTTATCTACTCCTAATTAATTATCATTATAACTTAAAGTTTTTCTTTTCCTTTTTTACTTTATTTTTTCAAAAGTTCCCATTAATTACACATTTTATAATTAATTAAACTAGCATTGCCTCTAACCCCTTCCCTCTCGGAACAAATCCCTTCCCCTCCAAAGTCTTCAGAGCAGCAATTCTCCGGTCGTTGCGTTTGCAGCTTCGCCAAATTTTTTTCTTTTCAGAAATCCTTCATCAACAACCCATCGATCCCAAACTCAGCACTGAACCACCCTGCAAGAAAAGACCACAACTAACTTCGATGGATCACCTAAAAAATAATGTTGCCGCCCATCTTCACAATTGTCTTCTCCACCCATTCACTACCATGGCTTTCTCTCCATTTGTACCAGTGAAAAGAATTTACTGTAAAAAACTTAATTTTTCAGTCATACCATCAGTGAGCCTGATTTGATTAAAGGAAGAACAATGCTTTGATTAAATTATTATTTTTTAAAATTGGTACCTAAAATAAAAAATTAAGGTCTGAAATTGATTTCAATGGTGGAGGGGTAATAAAAAGGTGGAGAAAGAAGATGAAAAAAGTGGAAAAAAAAACATTTACGCGGGAAATACTCATGTCAAGCCCGTATGTTTCACCACTCTTAGTATATCTGATTGTGTAGCATTTTAGGGGGTAATAATTTCGTTTCAAAGTAGTTTGGGGATAATAGAACCCCACGAAAATAAAGTGTGTAGTTGAAAAATCTAGTACTCCTAATAGGTTGAGGGGCCATTTGGCCATTTTCTCTAATTTTATTATTAAGAAAATAAAAAGAAACGCTTTCATTAAAATTTTGTAAATAAATTTAAATAATTACCAATAATAAGGAAAAAGTTATTATAATTATTATTTGAGAAAAGTAATAACATAAAAAATGATGATAGCCGAGATAATCTTTAAAAGGATATCATATTCACTTCATCATCAATCTCCACATCTACTAGTCTTTCTCACCCTCAATTAATTTTGCGATGGTTTTTGTTAATATATTTAAAAGAAGGAGAATGGTAAAACGTGTAAGTGCAATGATAAAAAATCAGAAAAGGTCAGGGTGGGATAAGAGGTTTATTGAGACATGTACAAGGCTTTCACAAAGCTAGGTGGGATGAATACGAGGCTACAAAGTCGGGTGCGCCAATGCGCTCTCAGTCGGGACAAGGTTCACATAGTGTCTCGGATCAAGTACATAGTCAAATTAACCCGACGACGGGGGAATCGTAGGTCCTAAATACTATAGACACAGAGATAGGGAAGCAATAGCAAAATTAGTTACGGTTGAGGGTGGTTTGCCTTTTACATTTCCTTCCTCTCCTGATTTTATTTATTACATTAGAGAAATTTATAATCCTGCTTTTAACGGTTTTCCTAGATCAACTATTAGGAGAGACATTTTTAAATTTGCACATGAATATCAACAATATTTACATTATGCGTTATATCATTTTTCTGGCAAAGTATCTATCACTTCTGATATAGTCTATAGTACTAACGACAATGATTATTTAACTGTAACATGTCATTGGATAGATCATAATTGGTCTATGTAAAAACGTATTTTAGCATATAGATATATTGATGATAGACACACTGGAAATTTACACAAAATATTCATGAAGTTTGCGATTATTATGATATAACTGATAAAATAATGACTGTTACGTTAGATGATTCTTCTTCTAATAATTATGTCGTGAGACTTTTAAAAGATCTATTAACTCCATCTTTTCCTAATCATTTTCATATAAAATGTGTGTGTCATATTTATAACTTAGTTGTAAAGGATGATCTATCACTTTTTGAAAACATTCTTAATAAAGTACAATTTGATATAAACTTTATTTTTAGAAGTAATAAAATACAAAGAAAAAAAGAATATAAAAAACTTGTCACGATTGTGGATTACCTTTTAGAAAAAATCCTGAAGAAGTAGCGACTAGATGGAATTCTCTATATGAACAACTACTTGTTGATTACAATTATAGAAGACCTATAACTTTATTTTTTAACGCCCATAATTGAAATCTAACTGATATGCTTGTAGATAATGATTGGAAAAAAAACTCAGAACTTATTGGATTTTTAGAGAAATTTTTTCAAGCAACTAAAGAATTTTTTGGTATATATTATCCTACTATTTCAACTATGTTATTTTATATAGCTCTAATATTTTTGTTACTTAGTGAATATATGAAAAAGTCATCTTATAAGGCACCTATTAAAAATGTTTATCAAATTTTAATTTTTTTTCCTATTCCCATATTTATATTATTGGTGTTGTATTAAATCCAACTATTAAAATAGACGGTTGTAAAACACTTATTGAAACGATTTATGATTGTATATCAGTACTTCCACCTCCAACTCCAAAAAATCCAAATGAACAACAACCTAAGGAACCAACTAAAGAAAAAGTTTTGTCTAACATACACGATGAATGCAAAAAAATATATATGCATTACCAACAAGAAAGTGCTAGCAACCAACATCATCATCATCATCCTCCTCCTCCTCCTGCTCCTTCTTCTTCTCCTTCTTCTTCTTCTTCTTCAATACAATACAACCTTATAAAAAACATGTTGTTTCTCCGGCTAGTATTGAAAGCCTTATAAATAGAGTGTTTAGTGGTTCCACTGCTAATCAAGTTAGCGAGTTTGATGTTTTTATTTTGCACGGTGTTACACCGTACCAAGAAGCTCTCAATGAAGAAGGACGTGAAGACTTGCTTAAATACTAGAGGAAAAATGAGAAGACATTTCTGATACTAGCAAAGATGGCCCAAGATGTGTTGAACATTCAAGTGTCATCAACATCGTCTGAAAGCACTTTTTTTGCCGAAAGATTTCAAATAGGAGAGCACAGACATTCATTAGCGGGAGATAACTTGGAGATTACAACTCTATTCAGAGATTGGATACGAGCGGAGTGTAGAAGGTGTGGTCAACCAGAGATCAACAAAGAAGATGATTTAAACTACAACGAAATCTTGTCCGAGAGAACTGGAAGCGACGTCGACCAATTTGACCAATAAATTCCAATTCCAACCGAAGAACCACAAGACATTGTGAAGAAATTAAAAAAATATGTTTATAACTATGTAATTTTTTTAATTACAATTTTACTATGTGATTTGAAACTTTTGAACAACACCACAAAGTTGCAATTTTGAAATTGTATTACAAAAAAAATTATATTTCTATTAAATAATATAAGAGGCACAAAAATAGCATTGAGATGTTTTTATTACACTATCTTGTTCAATTATTTAAGTGTTTATATTCACAGTTTTTTTGATATTAAGTGTCTAAAAAAATAATAATGAAATCCAGACCGGACCTGACCCGCCAATACCGGTCCCCTTTTCCGGCGGGATAAGGGACGGGACGGGACATCGGCCTGTCCCGCCAGTCGCGGCCCGCGGTCTCGCCGGAGGATCGGTCCCGACCCATTCCCAGTCCTGCCGAGTCCCGTCCCATCGGGACCCGCCCCGCCCCGAACCCGTCCCTTTAGACAACCCTAAATAAAACTAATAAAAAAGGGTATTCTACTTTAAATAAATAATGTAGCTATGATAGATAATTCAAATACACAGTATAGTTATGTTTTGTAATTTACTTAAACAATAGTTACTAATGGTAACTATATCCTAGAGCTAGCTATGAGATGTAATTATTCCAAAAAATAAATTATAAAGACAATTTGGAAGCAAAGCCTATTTTTAAAAGGAAGGGGAGCCCACGCCTACCTAAAAAGGGACAAGTCTTAAGTCAATGTGGTCGAATCAGAGTCGTCGATTTCAATCCGACAGCTCAAATTTAAAATGGGTCCAAGAAAACGGTGTCACATTTGACTCCCTCTCTCCATCGGTTTTACTGTTGTCTGGTGCTCTTTGGGTTAAATTCAAGGGAAAAAGGTCAGATTTGCCCTCCAACTATGTATTAAGGATCACATTTGTCCTCCGTTAAAATTTGGGGTCAAATATACCCTCCATGTTAGCAAAGTTATCATATATCCCTCAGTTGGACGAAAATCTCATGTGAATGCCACATTGGATCCATATGGACTCCACGTCGGATCCACGTGGAGGACAATAAACACATGACATATGGGACCCACATCGCCACCCCACAGCTTCAACCAAACGACCTCTATACCACCACTCCGACCTCCAACAACCACCGCTGACCACTCCCATTGCGTACACCACTACCGCTATACCATCACAACCATACCATAAACTAAATAACATCACAACGACCAACAACACTCCGGTGAACCCCATAAAACTCTGGCCAGATCCACGAGTGGGCCCACCACATCACCATTATCTCCGGTGAATCATAACAACGACAACATCTCAACTCCCCACATCCATCGCTGCTTTGCAACCACCGACAAACACCAGATGGGTTGTGTAGAATTTGGGATGCCGCTATCGATGTGGTTGAAGCAGTGGTTGCCGCTTTTCTGAAATGTCACCTACCAACCTTGTCATGTACAAAATTAACTCGCTTAAGTAAAATGATTGTAGCTGATTGAACATTGATTGTTGATGATGTTAACCCCCTTTTCATGATTTTAAATTGTTGATGATTGCATTGTGCTATCTGTTATACTAAAAGTTGTTAACTTTTCAACTACACAACCCATCTGGGTTGATTGGGTGGAGTGGGTCGACGAGGTTAGGGGTTCGACAGTTGGGTGGTTATATGGTGACAGTGACCGGTGGGTAGGTGGCTGTCGGGGTTGGTTGGGTTCCGGTGACGGGTGGGGAAAGGGTGTCGGTGATTGGTGGGTAATTGGCTGGTGGGAACGAAGTGACGCCGATAGCAGGTGGGTTGGGGGAATCAAGTCGGATTGGAATGACGGTGGTGGGGGGCTGGTCGACGAAACTGTGTCGATATCGACATCTGGTGTGATGTGGTAACGGTGGTTTGGGTAGTGGGGTGAAGGGCGGCGACTCGTCAACGATGGTGGTGGTTGGCTGCTCCGGTTCACCATAGCCGGAGCTCCTCGCCGGAGCAACGGGAGACGCTGAACAAATGGAGTAGAAGTGGGTGGCAATGTGGGTCCCACCTGCCATGTTTTATTGTCCTCCATGTTGATCCAATGTGGCATCCACGTGGATCCAATGTGGCATCACATGGTATTTCCGTCCAACTGAGGGTATATTTGACAACTTTGCTAACGTGGAGGGTATATTTGACCCCAAACTTTAACGGAGGACAAATGTGATCCTTAATACATATTTGGAGGGCAAAACTGACCCTTTCCCTAAATTCAATATGGTAATGAAATTGCAACAGTCGCAAATTTATTTTTCATTATGTGAATATTGCCCTCCAATTTGTGTTTTTCCGATATATCCCAAATCTTCCCTTTTTAAATTTTATATATACATAATCAAGAGTCCGTCTAATTTTTTTTATTGGACTAACATAAGAAGGTATTACAGAAAAATTAAATAAATTACAACAATAATTAACGTTACACTTCCAAAATTTTCCATTTTCTTGTGTAACCTTAGGTTTATTTTTTTTGTAGTATTAAGTTTTGCGGTCATCATGAATAATAAATATTAGTAGTAGTCAAACAAGTAAAACAATCTAAACGAAAAGTTTGCTTGTTGAAAAAGAGCAAAGCTATAATTGTAAGCTAATTTAAATGGAATATTATGTAATGCACTTTTAGTTTAATGGACATACCCAATTTAGAAGTGCAGCTCATACTTACCCATAATCCAAGCAAGCAAGCAAGCAACAAATAAAATAAACATAAAAATCAAATTTAATTTTATAATTTGCGTGCACATAACAATAGTGTTACTTCCTCCGTCTCAATTTATATAAAACCATTTGATTTAGTACAAAATTTAAAAAAGAAAGAAAGGCTTTTAAAATGTGTGGTTGTAAATCATCTCATAAAGTTAAATTATTTCTAAATAGAAAAATATGACATTCTTTTTGAGACAGATAAAAAATAAAATGATCACATAAATTGGGATAAAGGGGTAACAAAGTATAATAACATTTTGAAAGGAATTCTTATATGCAATTGTCTTTTAAGTTCAAATCATGATTTAGTAAACATAAATTTTAAACGTTTCTTATTTATAATGGATGACCAAACTCTACGTTAATCAGTCTATGACATTGTCCCATTCTTTTTCATATAGTATTAAGCATATTCTTTTGGGACAGATAAATAGAAAAATGGCATAGGTACATACTCACCTCATAAAATAAACAAAAAACTAAATCCAAATTTTCATGGTTCAAAGAGTGTGAACTGTGAAGACATTATAGTCATTTCACTACCTTATGACATGTGAATTTGAATATATTTTAAATTATGGTTGGTGTTTCAAAAAAAAAATTGAATTTTGGAGGCTATCACGGTGACACACCCCACCCCACTCTTTCCCTTTTTATTCAGTGTACAGTGAAAGACCAAACATTCACACAAAAGTAAAGCAAAGAAGCAAAGGCTGTTGTCCATTTTCCATACATACCGCCTTAGATTTACTTTTGACCCTTTCACTCTTCTTTGCTGTAGAACATCTTGGGTTTACTTTAATTTTTATTTTTGCATTTTTTGTCATATTTTATTGGGTGCTAGATCCATCTTGGGTTTGTCCTATTCTTGTATTGCAATCACTTGAAGCTGTTAACTGCTTCTCAATAGATCAATATATAATGGGGTTTCCATTAGATTTCTTAGTTTTTGCTATTCAGTTTCATTCTGAGGAGTTTGTTGTACAAAATTGAATCTTTGAAGAGAAGACTTTGGTATAGTAAATTTGGGATTTTTTTGGACCCAATTGTTTACTATAAATTGGAAATGATGTTGATATTGGTAAGTATGGTGTGATTAATGAGTGAGGAACCACTATTTGTTGTTTGGTTGAGTGTATAGCTAGATTGTTATGGAACCCTCCATTAGGTTTGGCAGATAAGCACACTGGGACCTTTTCAAGAAAGAAAAAAAGTTAGCTTTTTTATTCAATTATTAGAATCTTGATTGTGTTGTTAGAGCTTTATTACTTTGAAGAAAGTTCTTAAGAAGAATGACACAGAGAGGTAAGGGTGTGCCATCCCTTCAGTCCATCAAATCACTGCCAGTGGGATATGCATTTGACTCGAACAAGTCGGAGACTGTGAATCATAGAATGGCATTCAAGAATGGAGTATTGTTGAGTGAGTCTAATGGTAATACTGATGGGTATATTGAAGAATCCCCTTATAGCAGATTGAACTTTTCTGTCGAGGAAAGCCCGTTTAGTGGTGATGATGATCTAAGCGCCAATGCATTCACCTCGTCTCGTGTAGAATCGAAATGGAGTGACACCACATCTTATGCGACTAAGAAGGTATTGTATAATCAGTGTGTTTGGTTTGTTGGTATGCAACTTGTAGATTTGAGGTTCTGTTTGTCTGTTGGTTGCTTGATTGAATTTTAGATAAGCCATCATATTTGGTCATCAGTAATGCCATCAGCCTGATGAAAGTGACTTATGCTTGTACACCCTGATATGATTGTGGGAATGGTTGAAAGCTGATTCGTAGCCTGCACTTTTTGAGTTATCAATAGCTTCTTGGGAAGGACAACTTTGGTATCATTTTCTTTCAGGAAAATGATAAGCTAGTTTTAGAATTAAAAACTAAAACCAATTATCTTTATTTAGATGTAGAGTTCCATAGTTATGCTCTGTAAGATCTTGGAATTTTTTTCTCTAGAAATATTGTTAGTGATACCGAATTCTGGAAGCTTATTATATCATATTCTCTATTCATAAATGAAGAACAGGTTATATTAAAATTTCAGTCTTTTAGTTAGGATATTCTGATTAGTAATGTGATGTAGGCCACAAATCAGCACCAGATCATCTCTTTTCTTGTGTTGTTACCTTTTCCGCACTGTTGCTGTTGTTCGGAGTTGAGTGATGCGCTTTTGGTGGATAGTAATTTTAGCTGCTTTTTCGAACATGAAGAGGCATCATTATACGATTTTTCGGTATTTATTTTTTCTTCTAAATTGTACTATAGTTGTTTGAACAAATCCACTGGATATGTTGTTGTTGTTGTTGTTTGAACAAATCAATTTTCTCCCTTTTATTAACTAATCCGGAAGAATCATCTTTTTGGGGCAAACTTCTCCCACGATGGAGTTAGTGTATATATCTAATTGTTATCTTACCTAAAGAAACTTTAGGAAATTCAAGATCACATGTTTCTTGTGAGTATCATAAATATTCAAAGCTTACCATTGTGTAGTAAGTTCATCTTTTACCTATGGACTCCTATCATTTGATTGGAATGCAGTATTATTTTGTAAACTAGCTGTCATGACATGGGTAGTATTTAATTCAGTCAAACGAAATGGTGGATAAATGCTCTTTGAAGAATGTTTCCTTTTCAAATCTTATACGACCGCGTAGTTGTTCATTACGAAAGAAACAGTAGACAATGCGGAGGAACAATGGAAATATCCTTTGTAATTAAGGAAACATTTCATACAATGGATGACTCGCCATAAAGGAATGAAAATTTAGAGGGGCTGGGAGCATTCTCTCCAAGTATGTTGTCTTATAGTTTGAACATTTTATCTGATCCGTAGCTTGGAAGGGGGCATCCAGAGAGCTTCTTTTTTTCGAGTATCTAGAGAAGAAAATGCTTTATGAACAATGATATATATCCTTTTTGTGATTAAGGGTAGTGTTTCCTAATATGGATGACTCACCAAGGAATGGAATTTTACAAGGGGTGGTGACATTTTCTCCAATGTGTTGCCTGTTAAAGGTTGAAATACAAGTAATGTTCAACATGTGCAATTATTTACCTTTACAATGATTTCAAACAGAGGATAATACCCCATCCCCATCCCCCCATATTTTATGTGTGGGGTTGGCTGATGAGATCTTTTCTTCTGGGTTGTAGTCATCATATGCTGGTTTGACTGCACAAAAATATTCTCCCTTTTGAATGATTTTCTTACCTTCTTTTTTAACTTTTGGTGTGGACTTGTTGCAGAAGCTTCATTCATGGTTTCAACAAGCTGATGGGAGCTGGGAGGTGGCAACATTCATTTCGAAATCTGGAAATGAAGTTCTCATATCATTGTCTGAAGGAAAAGTAAGGCACTTTGCTAAGATTCTTTCATCTTTTTGCTTACAGACCTTTCTACTAAAGAAACAAACTGTTTCAGCAGTTCTCTAGTCAATCTGTTCAAAAAGTTGAAAAGAAGGGATGCCTTAGAAAATAAAAAGAAGTATGTTTATTTCTATATCACCCATCTGTCCGCTCTCGTTCTCATCTGTCCGCTCTCATTCATTTCCTCATGGCCTATGTGCACCTTACCCTTGTCCTGCTCCAACCATTTTTCTCCCTCCCCAGATTCTCAGTCCCTTCCACACTTATTCCTAACACAAGGGTTCTATATCTTACCTGTTGAACTTTGTAGAAGTTCTTGTTCCAAATTTGTGTACAAACACATGTCATTCTTCTTTAAATAAAAGACTTTACATGCGTACTGAGGGTTCAAGTTTATGATTTAATCTCACGGCTTGTTTGTTCTTGGTCAAAGCAGGTCTTAAAAGTTAAAGCTGATGATTTAGTACCTGCAAATCCTGATATTCTTGATGGTGTGGATGATCTTATGCAATTGAGTTATCTAAATGAGCCATCAGTGCTGTATAATCTTCAGTACAGATACAGTAGAGATATGATTTATGTATGCACAAATTTCCCTAATTGAATTGTAGTTTAACTTTTTATTGAGTTTTCTTATTCTTATGCCTTTTTATTTCTTATCCTCTTCACCTCTTTTAGACAAAAGCTGGTCCAGTTCTTGTTGCCGTGAATCCTTTTAAGAAAGTCGCATTGTATAGCAATGAGTACATTGAAGCTTATAAACTTAAATCCGTTGAGAGCCCACATGTATATGCCATCACAGATATGGCAATAAGAGAAATGGTTCGAGGTACTGACGTTATTTATATCCAGTAATAATGATTGAGGCTGAACATCATTCCTGGCAATCATGATAAATCTTACATAGTTCTCTTTTTTCTGCAGATGAAGTGAATCAGTCTATCATTATAAGGTCAGCTAGTAAAATGCCTTTTACTTTTCATTTTGTTTGTTGTCTTCTAATATCCACTTTCTTCTCGTATCTTCAGAGCTGAATCTCATCTAACTAATATGCAATACTTTAACTTTTTTTTTTTTAAATGTTCTTTGTCCCATTACTATATTTCCCCAACTTGTGACAAGGAGAGAAGTTATCTCGAAAGACTTAAAATCTCTCGGAATCCATGCGAAATTAAATAAGTATAGAACTACATTTAAAAAAAGGGCAGCCCGGTGCACAAAGCATCCACATTGATGTTATCAAAAGAATAGAACCACTTTGGAAGCAAAGAATCCATATAGGCGAACCAATTAGTTTGAAATGCTGTATCGTTTTACGTGCTTATTGTTTCTCTTGCTCCCACTGAGATCGATCTGACTCAAGCTATTGTATGAACACGTTTATAAAGACTTTCTAAAAAAATGATATCCTTTATAATAGTTGGTTCGGGGAACAATCTCTGTGACTGCTGTCTTTCCGTATCAAAGGGGAAGAAAGTTCTAGCCATGTTTTACTGTACTGAGAACGGGCAGCAGA
This sequence comes from Anisodus acutangulus, assembly GCA_029783415.1. Taxonomy (NCBI): domain Eukaryota; kingdom Viridiplantae; phylum Streptophyta; class Magnoliopsida; order Solanales; family Solanaceae; genus Anisodus; species Anisodus acutangulus. The sequence goes on from CM056501.1 coordinate 3,179,969, forward strand.
TTGATGGTCGTATGCTGCCAAAATATTTATTCGTCTTTTGCTAGGGAAGGTTTGGATAAATCAAGGAAATGATAGTGCGGTAATCAGGTCCTATTTTTAAATGTATGTCTCATCAAATTAAGTCAGTTTTGAAATGCACGTCTCATCAAATTAAGTCAGTTTTAAAATGCATGTTTTCGTACGTATGGTTAGAGAGAAAGAGGCCCCGGAAACAGCCTCTCTACCTTCCCAAAGTAGAGGTAAGGTCTGCGTACACTACCCTTCCCAGACCCCACTTGTGGGAATTCACTGGGTATGTTGTTGTTTTTGTTGGTTAGAGACAGAACTTTTCAACGAGAAGTAAAGGCTGTTTTAAGGCCTGGATTGTCTGAACTTCCTTTTTGATTGGTTTAATGAGAAGTTACCTACTGAATCCTATATTTTTCTGAATTTTCTGAAGGAACTTCAAATTGTACAGCCCCCCATTTTTGCTTAAAGAAGCAGAAGTTAAATGCTGATTAACTAAGTGCCGCCATCTTCTCTTTGTTTATAATTGTTTCACCACATATTATATATCACTGGGTGCAGTCATTTTTTCTTAATACTACTGTTTCATTACATATCATTATAGTGAAATGATAGAATCAAGATATGGAAAATGTGATACATATGCACTTTGGCATAAATAATATCACTAAGGATATTCTTTTTAAGAAAAAAAGAAATAATATTAGTAAGGAGATTACTTTTGGTAAACTCAAGAGTGGAAAGTGGATGTTTAGTTGGGTTATTTGGTATTCTGGCTTGGTGGCTTTCATGAAGGCGTGCATTCTTATCATTTAAGCTGATTGGCATTTTCTAGTGTGCTTAATTCCTGCTAGCTGGACTTAGACTAATGTACATGCGTTTGTTTCAACATCTTTTCCAACTATTTCCTGATCTATACTCCGACTAGTATTTATATTGACAATACTCTTTGATTATTACAGATGATCCTCTTTGATTTCCTATAATGCATGTGTTATATCTTGATTTTTAAGAATTTCATTAGTAGTAATTTATTGCATTAAGCCATATTAGATAGTCTGTATCCTATAATAATCCTTGCTTTGTTCATACCCAGTGGGGAAAGCGGAGCTGGCAAAACTGAAACAGCAAAGATAGCAATGCAATACTTGGCTTCCCTTGGAGGTGGTAGTGGAATAGAGGATGAGATTTTGAAAACAAATCCGATTTTAGAAGCCTTTGGTAATGCTAAAACTTTAAGAAATGACAACTCAAGTCGATTTGTAAGTAGTTTTCTTATAACCGGAACTGGATTTTGACTTTGTATCATATTTCAAGATTTCTGTTCCAAGTGTTTGAGAAACTGTTAACAATTTTTTGACAGGGGAAGCTTATTGAGATTCACTTTAGTGAGACTGGAAAAATATCAGGGGCCAATATTCAAACATGTAAGACAGCAACCTGTATGAGTCTTTTGAAATGAAATTTTTATACAAAAGTTAAATCAAGTGGCTGACATGTATTTGTACTTTTCCTTTTGCTGCTGGGATGGTTTCTTGATCTTCACAGTTTTGCTTGAAAAGGTACTTTTCCCTTTGAATTGCCTTGATTGCCAGCAAATCTTATCATTATTATTTTTTTGTAATACAAACTTAATGAATAAGTTTTATGGAACAGTCCAGAGTGGTTCAATGTAGCGAGGGAGAAAGGTCATATCATATATTTTACCAGCTCTGTGCAGGAGCTCCAGTGGCTCTCAAAGGTATGAACTGATATATCTATACGAGGGTGAGATTTTCGTTGTATGATCTCTCAATACATCTTCTCTAGATGTTTTGCCTTTAAGATGCGGCTGTTATATGTTTGCTCCATATTTTTTGGTTGGCACTTCCATTGTTTATAGTAAATGTCATAGAAATCGTTAACTACTTGTGGATTATCTTCAGAGGAAGATAGTTCACCTTAGTTGCAATGCACATTGGTAATCTTTATTTTGGCTTCCCCCAATCCTCCTTACAATCCTTTCCTGAAAAATGTGTATGTGCTTGAGATGAGGATCGAAGTATAGCACATGCTTATGCAGCTTCATATCAATATATGTGAGGTTTCGGACGATAATTGCATGTACAAAGCAGGTACAGTTCAACAAAAATGGAAGTTGGATTAAATGATAGTATGTGCTAGATTTATAGTGTTTGCTGATCGGTACTATGCCATATATAAACTTAAATCCGAGTACTTTGTTTTGAAGTTACAAATTATTACTATATTTGACAGACACTTGGGTGTTATTTCATTTCTCTTTGTGTCTCATCTGCAGAGAAATTAAATTTGAAGGATGTGAGTGAGTATAACTATCTGAGACAAAGCAATTGCCACTCAATTTCTGGGGTTGATGATGCTGAACAATTTCGTATTGTAATGGTAATATTCTTCTGGTCTTGCAAGTCAAGTTTGATCCTTATTCCACGAAAAAATGATTTCACTTTTTATCTTTAGGCCAATTGACTTTGGATCTTGTTTGTTTCTTTAAAACTTGTTGAGAAGCTAAATATGGTGTGTTGTTTTAGGAAGCACTCGACGTTGTTCATATCAGCAAGGAGGATCAAGAAAGTGTTTTTTCGATGCTAGCTGCAGTTTTATGGCTTGGAAATATCTCTTTTACAACTGTTGATAATGAAAACCATGCTGAGCCAGTTGTGGATGAAGGTAATGTTGAAAGTATAAAGATACTCTCTTCAGCTATTTGTGGCCTTTCCAATTCCTAGTAGGCAGTGTTTTTTTTCCTTTTAGCTAAATGTCTGTTAGGAGTTGTTTGCAACTATTTCCTTCCATCACTCTATTCTCACTTGGGCACTTTCCTTTCCGTTCTTTGATATATAATACTTTGGTTGACTCAAGTTGAATTTTGTAGTTAACTATGAGACATAAGAAAAGTAAAAAAATTGATAAGGCAAAGTTACGTAATCATGATCTTTGGATGTAATGTAACCGTTTGATACTAGACTAACTTTTAGACTGGCATGGCCACTTTAGAATCCTTAAGGGATTATTTACTATTGCCTCCCTCAACTTACATGAGACACTAATTTTCAACTTAAAGTTGTATAGCCATTTACAGAGCGCGGGAAATTCCAAGTTCGGATAAAAGATAAGGATTTGGGTTCTTCTACTTTATATTTATTTAATATGAATATTTTCCCCTTTTTTTACTAGCTTTAAAATTATCAGATTAAGAATCATCATCATAATAAATGGATATAGAATATAGAGGAAGGCTCAATGATCTACAATCTCACGGAATCAATTCTGCTTAGTTAAAAACATACCACAATGAAAAAAAAAAGAATGTGAACATTCAATCAAAACCTCAAGGTTGTTGGTGGAATGACCCATAAACCTCTTTGGATGCCTTTTACGCCAGATGTTGGTTCAATTTGAATTTGAATGCTGACTTAATAGTACATGGACAGGCTTAGATAGGAAGATTCGGAGGTCGAGTATTAGGGTAGAAGGTTAGTAGGTAGCTAAGTGTTGTTGCCTTTTGTGTGGGGAGGGAGGGGGCGAGTCTACTCTTCTCCTCCCTTCTTCTAGTAGTAATATTCAGTTATCACGTAGTTTCTTATTCTTTGATGTGTACTACTAGCTGTTGTGGCATTTGTTTTGTATCTTGCTACTTTGTTGTCTCTTATCTTACATTCCTATTCCTGCGGCAGGTACTATCCTTCTGAGTCGAGGTCTACCGGAAACAGCCTCTCTACCCCCAAAGGTAGGGGTAAGGTCTGCGTACATCCTACCCACCAAGACCTCACTTGTGGTATCACACTGGGTTTGTTGTTGTTGGATGGGCTTACCAACAGTTGGTTCTAATAACATATGAAAAAAATTGAGTATCAACAGAAGTGGGTTGGTATATTACCAGTATAAATCCTTAGGGTGTCATTTTATACCTATGTGGGACTTGTAACTCGACAAAAGGATTTATACGAGCAATACCAATTTGTGACATATTTAGTAGTTGCACTTACATTAGGTCGATGTTTAGGAAGGAGTCTTTCTAGTCTAATTAAAGCTTTTTAAGTAGGGTAGGCCTAACAATTAATGATATAATAATTAGAATAGAATGGCTATAGAAGTTTCATGTAGCTAACTTCAACTAATTTGAGATTAAGACGTTGGTGATTTATATTGTATATCAATCTAAAGTATGTTAGGAGAATCTTCTTATCTTTGTCAGTTAGAACTGTCTAGTTTCTCAAGAAACTACAATTGTATCATGCTTTATTGTTGACTCTTTGATATTATTTTTTCAAGTATTTAGGTCTATAATACAAGGAGATGGAGAGATTGATGATGATGTTGCTCACCGTATTGGGGCAGGGTGGGTCAAATGGAGGCTCACATTCGGGGTACTGTGCGATAAGAATGTGTCGCTAAGGCTTAAAGGTAAATTGTACAGAGTGGTGATTAGACCGACCTTGTTGTACGAGGCGGAATGTTGGCAGTCAAGAACGCCCACATTCAGAAAATGAGTGTAGGAGAGATGAGGATGCTCAGATGGATGTGTGGGCATACTAGGAGGGATATGGTTAGGAACGAAGTTATACGAGGCAAGGTGGAAGTGGCCCCAGTGGCGGACAAGATGAGGGAAGTGAGACTAAGATGGTTCGGGCATGTGAAGAGGTGTGCTGCTGCACCTATAAGGAGGTGTGAAAGGTTGGCTATAACAGGAGTTAGGAGAGGTAGAGGTATGTCGAAAAAAAACCGGGGGAGGTGATTAGACAGGACATGACACAACTTCAGCTTACTGAGGACATGGCCCTAGATAAAAAGGTGTGGAGGTAGAGGATTAGGCTAGAAGGTTGGTAGGTATCCGAATGGTTTCCGTCCTAGTAGTATTTATGTAGGAATCGCGTAGTTTCTGTTCCCCAATGTGTATTACTATATGTTGTCGCATTTGCTTTTTGTCTTGCTATTTTGTTGTAATATTTTCTTGATACCATGCATTTTATCATGCTAGTTGTCCCCCCCCGCCACCTTTTATTTCGAGCCGAGGGTCTACCGGAAACAACCTCTCTACCCCACAAAGGTAGGGTAAGGTCTGCGTAAATCCTACCCTCCCTAGACCCCACTTGTGGGACTACACTGGGTATGTTGTTGTTCTTTGATATTATTTGATGTCTAATTCTGTAGGCTTAACAACTGTTTCCACTTTAATCGGGTGTGGTGTGGAAGAGCTAAAACTAGCTTTATCAACTCGAAAAATGAGAGTAAGAAATGATGATATTGTCCAAAAGCTAACACTATCTCAGGTAATGATTTATTATATGGCCTGCTGAAAGCTTGTTAGTTGCATTTGACCGAATGGTCCATTTAAGAAGTCCTTGAACAATTGATCTTTCTGTCAATTTGTTAGGCTACTGACACAAGAGATGCATTGGCAAAATCAATTTATTCTTGTCTGTTTGACTGGCTTGTTGAACAAATAAACAAGTCACTTGCAGTCGGCAAACGTCGAACTGGAAGATCTATCAGTATTCTTGATATTTATGGTTTTGAATCATTCGAGGTATTGGGTTTATAATGCTTGGTTTATTCATCTTTCTTTTATTTCTAATTATGCTGATTTTGATTTCCTTTCCAGAGGAACAGCTTTGAGCAGTTCTGCATTAATTATGCCAATGAAAGGTTGCAACAACACTTTAACCGTCACTTGTTCAAGTTGGAACAGGAGGTTATGACCCCTTAACTTTTCTTTTAGAAACTGATGCTTTGTTCAATATATTAATTATGCTCTTGATACCTGTTAAATAAGTATCTTCACATGAGGCACATGTCATTTTTTGTTTGTTTTCTTCCTCCAATCTGTGTAACCATGTTGAGAATGCAAAGGCTTTTGCTTTAGGGTAAAAACATGTAAGAACAACGGAGAAAAGCTCTCAGCGTGCTTATTGGGGAAAAGGAGAATATTCTGCTCTTTAGATTGCTCTCCTGTTTCTGTTTCTTTGTTTTGGCTTTGATTCTGTTACTTCCTCCTGCCTGTCATTTTGTGCAATGTTCAGACCACACTTTTAGCTCTTTTATCATCCTGTCCAAAAGATATTTCGAAAGAAGCTCCAAGTTTGTAAATCTCCCCACCTCTCATGTTTTTGAACCCTGATGATTTAGTAGTTCCTCTCGTGTAAAGGATGGGATGGAGATAGCTTTAGTTTGATGCTGACTTGTCTTCTTCAAAGTGAGTACTCAAAACGGTATTCTTATCATATTATTCCAATCCTGAATTTGATTCCTCTTCCTGAGGTGATAATCTCCCATCTTCCTGACACCCTTATCTGCATTCGCTTTCTCTTTTGCATCATATGATATCCACCTTTGATTTAGTACAGCTATAAAAATGCTGTCTTCTCTCTTTTCGTACCATTATTTTTATCCCAAAATAAGTTTTACACTGAATAATTAAAGGGTTGCCATGTTCGATAATATTCTGAATGAAAGAATTGTTCTCAACCTTCTTTTTGAATCTCAAATTGCATGACCCTTCAGTCATCTCTTATTATAATCACAGTTGACGAGATTAGCAGAAGCAGGCATTTTTAATGGCTTACAGACAGTTTGTGGGAGAAACGGGGGTGTTACTTAATTATATTTCTCCTGTTTGTTTTGGAATGTAATTTTGTGACGGAATATGATCAGTTTTATTATTGTAGGACACGGATTGGGGTAGAAGGGTAGTAGGTAGTCCAGCGTAGTCCTACCTACGCTTACAAACTGGTAGTTGTAGCGTTATTATTGAAGGCCCGCTTAGCCTATCATACTAGTAGGCGCAAAACTGCTTTATAGTCCCTGTTATTTGATTTATGCTGCTATGGTTTTTCTAGTGTACTTTGTTTGCCTTATTTACCCGCATTAGTTATTGCTACTTTTCCAGAATGCGCATTCATGGCTTATTTGCTTTGTTTGTCTTACTGTGATTGTGCTTGTGCTTTGTCTTGAGCCGATGGTCTCTCGGAAACAACCGCTCTACCTACCAAGGTAGAGGTAAGGTCTGCGTACACTCTACCCTCCCCAGACCCCACGTTATGGGATTTCATTGGGTATGTTGTTGTTGTTGTAATATGATCAGTTTTTATTATTGTTGTTGGTACCAAATTGTCTTTAGTCTTTTTAATGTACTAAAAGATAATTACATAAATAAATAATTGTGACACCAACATGCTGACTTCTACGGGGCTTGTTTGATTTGATTCTACCTGCCTCGGGTCTTCTATATTTGTTTCTACATACTAAAGGCTTATTTAGCATGTTGATCATTAATTAAAAAAATATTGATTTGGCACTCCCTTAGCTGTTAGCGTAAGAAATCTCGAAGCTTATGGTGGAATAAGGATATTTTGGTGTTAAACATAAATACTGTTTGCTACTTTTACTCTGTCATGCATGACCACTGCATTTGCCAATTAGGCAACTCAAAGGATGCTAGTGGCTGTGGTTTAGTCAGTTTCCAGGAGCTTTAGTTTGTTTTATTTGTATATAGCCATATTTAACTCTTCATTAACAGCTGACTTTCTTTCCAGGAGTATATTCAAGATGGCATTGATTGGACTAAAGTTGATTTTGACGACAACCAAGATTGTCTAAATCTGTTTGAGAAGGTTTGTGTGCAGTCTTAATTAATAAGTCCAAGTATATATCCTATTTCAGCTGAGCTTGAGCATATTGAAACTTGTCTTTTATGCAGAAACCACTGGGTTTGTTATCTCTGTTAGACGAGGAGTCCACCTTTCCTAATGGCACAGACATGTCATTTGCCAACAAACTGAAGCAGCATCTAAATTCTAATCTTTGTTTCAGAGGGGAACGGGGGAAGGCTTTTACAGTAAGCCATTATGCAGGGGAGGTATGACCTACTTGTTTTGTTACCCCAAATAACTTCGTGATGTGAATGGCTTGTTTTTGTTTACCAGGAAATGTAATAGTTGTTTGTTACCAGGTAACTTATGATACAAGTGGATTTCTTGAGAAGAATCGTGATTTACTGCACTCGAATTCAATTCTGCTTCTATCTTCTTGCAAGTACCACCTTCCTCAAACATTTGCATCAAATATGCTTTCTCAATCTGAGAAGCCTGTTGTTGGCCCATTGTACAAATCTGGTGGAGCAGACTCCCAGAAATTAAGTGTTTCCACAAAATTCAAGGGACAATTATTCCAACTAATGCAACGACTAGAGAACACGACTCCACATTTCATACGTTGTATCAAGCCCAACAATTTTCAGTCTCCTGGAAAATATGAGCAAGGACTTGTATTGCAGCAGTTACGATGTTGTGGTGTCTTAGAAGTAGTTCGGATATCAAGATCTGGCTTTCCTACCAGAATGTCCCATCATAAGTTTGCTAGAAGGTAGGTATTATCACTAATGCTTTATTATCTGAGTTTCATTTCCTTGACTTCTTACTTACTGGAATTCATTCTGCATGCATCAGGTATGGATTCCTTTTATTAGACCATGTTGCATCACAAGATCCACTCAGTGTCTCAGTTGCAATATTGCATCAGTTCAATATTCTGCCTGATATGTACCAAGTTGGCTTCACAAAGTTGTTCTTCCGAACTGGACAGGTGAGCAAGACCACCAATTATCTCCTTCAGTAATTATTTCTCCAAACTAAAGAGCATTGTTCCATATACTAATTCAAATACCTCTTTTCAGATTGGGGTTCTGGAAGATACCAGAAATCGCACCCTCCATGGCATCTTACGTGTTCAAAGTTGTTTTAGAGGTCACCAAGCTCGCCGACATCTCAAACATTTTCAAAGAGGAATTGCTACACTTCAGTCATGTGGGTTATGTTTGATTGAACTTTGAACTTTTTGCTTTACTGTTATAGGCTTATTGTAGGTATGGTTTATGACTCATGCTAATTCTCTGTACAGTTGTACGTGGTGAGAAAGCTAGAAAAGAATATGCAAACTTACTACAGAGACATAGAGCAGCTGTCTGTATACAAAAGCAAATAAGAGGCAGGACCAAAAGGAAGACTTACGAAAATGTTCATGATGCATCAATTTTCATACAATCTGGTAATTGCTCAATTTTTCAGACATGAGTAACTTGTTTTATTTTGCATGATCGACAGATATTGGCTGTAAGATAGATTTGGGCAAATGGCTGTACGTTTTTATAGACTACTCTTATTTGTTAATGTGATGTATTTACTATATGGATTTTGACTTCCTCATCCAATAGTTATATCTGCGTTTTAAAACTTAATGTTGTAGTTTTTAACCTCTTTGAATTACTTCTGCAGTGATTCGTGGCTGGTTAGTCAGAAGATGCTCAGGAGACATTGGACTGTTACAATTTGGAGGCAGAAAGGTAATCATGGGTGGCTTTAAATTGGGATGACAACATCTCTTTGTTGTGCACTATAATTCACTCACTGCTTATTCAAGTTAGTTAGCGTTGACAAAAGCATACCATTAGAGATGGGCCCATTCTGTTCTAATCCTGGTTAGCTTCTTGATTATAGGGTAATGAGTCAGAAGAGGTGCTGGTGAAATCTTCTTTCCTGGCAGAGTTACAACGTCGAGTCCTTAGAGCTGAAGCTGCTCTACGAGAAAAAGAAGAGGAGAATGACATACTTCACCAGAGACTACAGCAGTATGAGAATCGTTGGTCAGAGTATGAGTTGAAAATGAAATCCATGGAAGAAATATGGCAGAAACAAATGAGATCGCTGCAGTCGAGTCTTTCCATTGCAAAAAGGAGCTTAGCCCTTGATGATTCCAGCGGGAGGAACTCTGATGCATCAGTCAATCCAACTGATGACAAAGAGTCTAGTTGGGAGACAGGAAGCAACCATAGGGCCCGAGAGAGCAATGGAGTAAGACCAATGAGCGCTGGTCTTAGTGTCATAAGCCGATTAGCCGAGGAGTTTGAGCAGAGGAGTCAAGTATTTGGTGACGATGCCAAGTTCTTGGTGGAGGTAAAATCAGGTCAAGTTGAGGCTAACTTGAGTCCAGATCGTGAGCTAAGGAGGTTGAAGCAGATGTTTGAAGCTTGGAAGAAAGACTACGGGTCAAGATTGAGAGAAACAAAGGTCATTCTGAATAAACTGGGGAGTGATGAAGGAGGCAGCAGCGACAAAATGAAAAAGAAATGGTGGGGAAGGAGGAATAGCACAAGGTTTAACTAATATTGCCTTCTTATTTTGCATTGAGTTGGATCAAAGTTTTTGCTATACATACCAGGCAGGTGTTGTGCAGTGAGCAAGTTTGTATAGAAGTGAAAAGGGATGTTAGTATAATGTGACTCCTAGTATGTAATTTGGAAACACAGCGTTTCTGTAAAGTTAATCATTTTTTATGATTATTCAATACATATTTGTGTTCAAGAACTCATTCTTTAGCAGCAAAGATAAGGTTACAAATATCATATGATGTGGAAATTGATGGTTAACATTGACTAGATTATTGAAGCAGACACTGATGTACAAATAAAAATAGGAAAAATGGTCAAATATATCCCTCTACTTACTATTATTAACAAAAATGCTCCCGCCGTTAATGAAATTTACACTTATCCCCTAATTGGATGGAAAACTCCAAAATGCTACAAAATTATTCGATTTCAATTAAAATTGTCCAACCCGTCTCTTTTAACCCGACTCGACTTTTCCGGCCACCATCTCCTCTCCCTCATTGCTTGCAACACAGCCATCACTGTACCACCAATTCCATCGGCGCCACTTCATTTTGGCTATCTACATCAACAGGTCACTTGGCCACTTACCACTTTCCCTTGTCACCAAGTAAGCTCACCTTCCTCACTTTTCATTTACAACTTTCAATTGAATTATGTTATTTTGTTTTGTTTTTAGATTATCAAATTATATTGCCGTCGAAGTTCCAGCTCAAGGCTAGTCTTAAATCCTGTCCATGCCTTACTTTCAAGTCAATCTCAGGGTTGATGTAGATAGCCAAAATGAAGTGGCCGCCAGCGGAATTGGTGGTACAGTGGTTGAGTTACATGCAAAACAACAACAAAACGTGAGTGGGGAAAGGGGAAGCAACAGTGATGTGATGGTGGCTGGAGCTCGCCGGAGCTCCGGTGTCATGAGCTCGACGGCAGTGATGGTTGTGGAGCAAGCAACAGTGAGTGAGATGAGATGGTGGCCTGAAAAGTAGGGCTGGCAATGAATCGGAGGTGGATCGGGTGGAGCTCAATCCACCTCCACCCGCCAACTATCCATCCACCACCCGACCCATCCATCACCCTATTTTTTCTTCATCCACATCCGATCCACCCATCATCTACGGGTGAATCAGGTGCTTCGCGGATGAAAATTATAGCACAATCAGTTTGATACTTTTGATTTATTTTTCAGTTTTCATACTATCTTGCTTTACCATTATAATTTGATCTTGATCCCATGGTAATATTCCTCAACCTATTATATTGCTAACAATTATAGTCATATATAGAGTGATGTTCAACATAGAAAATGACAATTATGTATAACGTAGTACAAAAATAACATTTTTGATACTAGGAATCATCATTATTGTATGTTGAAATTGAAAAAGAATTTCCATTCACTTTAGAAAAATAAAGAGAACTATTGGAAATAAAATCAAGTAGTAACGACATGAGTCAGGGGTATGTTATCACTGAACTACACAAAAAATAACTATTTATAAACGGGTGGATGGATGGGTCGGGTGGTGGGTTGGATGTATGTCCACCCGAATCCGACCCGATCCGTCACCCGATTAAAATTCGTGTTTTGTCGGTTTTTCGTCCATATAATCGGGTCGGGTGGATGGATATCCATCGGGTTAGGGTGAAATTGCCAGCCCTACTGAAAAGTTTCAGGGTCGCGAGTCGGGCTAAAAGAGACGGATCGGATAATTTTAATTGAAATCAGATAATTTTATAGCATTTTGGGCTTTATTCATTCAATTAAGCGTATATGTGTAAACTTTGTTGACGGCGGGAGTATTTTTATTTACTATCACTTATTGAGAATAAAGTTAACTAATAAAATAAAATAGAGGAGTATATTTAATCTTTTTTATAATAAAATATTAAAGTGATACGGGGTAATTGGTAGAAGTTTAGAGAAGATGGAGTTTTCCTTAAAGCCAATTACCAAAGGTACATCATATTACTCTCATACAATTCCTTTTGTTCTATTTTATATGATGCACTTTGACTTGCACCATTGTTAAGAAAAAAGATTTTTTTTGAAACTCATAGATATTTATGTGATTTTAAATATTTTATTAAGGATGAAATTTAAAGTTATCAAGTAATATATTTTCTTAAATATAGAAAGGTACTATTCTTTTTGTGATAGACGAAAAAAATATTTCAGGTAAATTGGGACAAATAAAGTATTAGCTTTGCTTTTTGGAAAAAGGACATAACCAGCAACCCGGGTGAAACTATTGACACCAAATAGCCCAAGAATCTTAAAAGATATTTTTTAGCCTTTTAAAAATAATTTCATTTTGTAATCATTTTTTGACTAATTTCAGCATATTTATAGAACTTGTATCCTTATTGTATAAAAACTGTATCGTTATTGTATAAAATATTTATAGAAATTATATCATTATTGTATAGAAATTGTATCATTATTGTATAAAATTTGTATAGAAAATGTATTATTATTATATAATTTATGTATAATAAATACATAAAAATGGCAGTCCGGTGCACTAAGCTCCGGCTATGCGCGGAATCCAGAAAGGGTCTGACCACAAGTGTCTGTTGTATGCAGCCTTACCTTGCATCTCTGCCAGAGACTATTTTGACGCCTTAAACCCATGACATCCTGATCACATGGTATGAATAATATAATAAACATATAATTAACGTATAGTTAGTGTGTAATATATATACTAATGATACACATATTATACACTATTTACCCACAAATTATAGAGATCGCTGAAAAAGCTTTTCCGATCGGCTCTGTATCAAACACTACACATATATCTAATGATTATACGGTTTTTATAGAGGGTCCAATCTAAGAGAGATTTGAAAGAGAAAGCACTACCAACACTACTCATACCAAATAAATACACATCCAAGGCTAACATTAAAGATGAAAACTGTATCAAACGACCCAAAAGTAAAAAAATAAGGTTAATACATTAATCTTCATACACAAATCAAACCATTAAGCAAGAACAATTTGAACTTTTGAATGCAATTCTCTTCTATTTTTTTTAGCAACAATTCTCTCATCTTCTTCTCTGGTTATAAAGGTGGTGGAGTAGCTTGCTTAGTTGGTTGGGTTGCTTCGGAAAGATCCCAAAAAAAAAAAATGAACAAATCAATCTTCAACCTCAACATTTGAGATAAATGCTTTACAATTTCAATACATTTAAAGTTTCTCTTTTTTCTTGTTACAGAGAAGAAAAACTCGCGTGTAAATCGAAACATTTGGTGTAAAGAAAACTATGCGGCGGAGGTGTGACAGTTGTAGTCGGAGGTGCCGGCGGCTGTTCGACGGTGGGACATCGGACATGTCAGTAGATCGGCTGGGGAGGTGTGGGAGTAAACCCAAAGCAAACCATGGATACACAAAAAGTGAGAGAGAGAGAGTACGGAGTGAATTTTAATTTTTGGCTAGAGCTTGTCTTTATTTTGCGCCTAAAGGCTATTTCGGATCATTTATTTAAACTTGGGCCTTTTCTTTTTGCGGGTAGTCACACCATATCCTTTTTCCTTACTTTTTTGGTGCTGATTTGGTTTCATTCACAATTCTAAAAAGAATTCATATATACCGTACATTTGCCTCGTCTCGTGTAGAATCAAAATGGAGAGACACCACGTCTTATGCCACAAAGAAGGTGTTGGATAATCATTGTGCTTGGTTTGTTGGTATCGTTTGTATGCAACTTGTAGATTTGAATTTCTGTTTGTTGGTTGCGTGATTGAATTTTAGATAAGCCATCATATTCGACTCGTCAGTAATGCCTTCCTTCAGCTTGTAATATTGTTAGCTAAATACTTTATGAAAGTCACTTATGCTTGTACACCCTGATGTGATTTGTGGGAATGATTGAGAGCTGATTCTTAGCCTGCACTTTTTGAGTTATCACTAGCTTCTTGAGGACAACTTTGGTATCATTTCTGATAAGCTAGTTTTAGTATTTAAAACTAAATCAATTATCTTTATTTAGATGTAGAGTTTGAAAGGATCTTGGAAGAAATTTTCTAGAATGTCAAGATATTGGGAGTGCTACTGAATTCTGGAGCTAATTATACCTTCGGGTGCTCATAAGGTAAACTCCGCAAACCACACACCCCACAAATCACACAAGAGAGATAATCCGCACTAGACAAGCCTCTTGCGATGAGTTCAACCCAGAAGACAAATTCCCTGTTGTCGTAGGCAGGGCAGAGAGATGAAGATATCACAATCCTAAGCCGTATGCATGCATTACTAGCGCACAATTATCAGACAACTGTATGTACTCAACTGAAAAGTAGAAGCTTGGGGAATTTTAGTACTACAATGCCAACCAATTTTTTTTTAACATTTGGATAGAATTAAAAGACTATAGATGATACTGCAATGCATGGCATTAATTTATACAAGGATCCATTCATCGTCTAAGCCACGTACAATGATTCATTCCTCATTTGAGCTAGGTCCCTAAATAAAGCAAACCATTGTTAGATATAAGTGAATCTTATATGAAGAAAACAGAGACGTGACATCACTTACAAGAGATTGGGAAAGAGGAGTTGCAATTTGAGTCCAATCGTAAACTGTTACAAAATATTATAGGATATTGTAAAGATATTCTCTTACTTTATATAGCTAGCTAAATCATATGAGAGATGTGTAGGATATTTACTTACCTTGGATAGAACATCTAGTAGTTGTATAAATACATGTACTTCTGATATAGTGAAATACAAGTTCTTCTATTAGATTACATGGTATCAGAGCCAATAGGATCGTCGATCTTGTTTTGGTTTGTTAAAAAAAGGGTTCTTCCAATTTGTTTTTTGCTCTGTTTTAGACGAAAGCTTGGGTTTCTTTTTTTAATCGATCATTGCAAAGTGGTCATTTTGTGTCACCACCACCACAGGAGGAGGCGAAATAACTTTTTCGGTCAGATCAATCTTCCCCGGTGATTGGGTGTGTAGTTCACGCGCCACTGTATCATTCACGCTGATTTTCACGCACCGATGCGCGAAGGCGCATGCTCCGACAAAACCAAAGGCACTCGTTTGTTCGAAGTCTCCTTGTAAAATCCGGCTAATTTCTGGTACTTCTATGGTTTTAAAACATTGTTTGGAGGCAATTGTTCACTTCTCCAGGTCTGTTCAATTCTTCTCTACTTCAGTTGAAAATATACAGCTGTTGTGATATGGTTTCATGGTTGAGACAACTTTGCTTCATAAAATCTATATTTGAGTATTTTGTTTGGTGAATTGGGTTTCAGAGGTGTTATAGTATTCTTTTTGGTGAAAGTGTGAGTCTTTATTTATTGAAGGATTTGATTTTAAAGGGTTTCAAGGAGATTTGAAACTGGTGAAGATTTTTGTCATTTGAGAAGGAACTTGTCGGTCCTTATTTCTTGACTTTGGTATTCTGGCCTTTTATACTTTTGACATTTGTGGGTAATGTTTGATTGTGAAATCTATTTGTTAAGTCTTCGTTGACTAAATCTTTGGAGGAAATGACTGAAATTGTGGCTCCTAGTTCGTCCAATGATAAAACAATTTTGGTTTTAACTGAGGAGTTTGTAAAATTTTCTCAATATAAAAAATTACTTAAGGAATTTACTTCAGTTAATACCTTTTCTCAATCAGATAAAACATGTCTTATCACTACTTCAGATAAATAGATAATTGATTCAGGTGCCACAAATCACATGACAGTTAATCCTAATATATTTTTCACCTTTCATTCACACAAAACACTCTCTCCAGCTATTGTAGCTGACGGATCAACTTGTAATAATATTGAATATGAAATTGTTAAACCAACCTCCTCTATTACTTTGTCATATGTATTAAGTCTTCCAAAGTTGGCTTTTAATTTCATTTATGTTAGAAAAATTACTAGAGATCTTAATTGTTATATTTCATTCTTTCCTGATCATTGTCTGTTTCGTGATCTTAAGACGAATCAGGTTACTGGTAAAAGACATTTTTCTGGTGATCTCTACATCCTTGATGAATGAAAGTCTCAATCTGTTGCCTGCTCTAGTGTCGTGTCTCCATCTGAAATACATTATCGATTGGGACATCCTTCTTTACCTCTGTTAAAGAAGCTCTGTCCTCGGTTCCAGAATATTTCTTCATTGGAATGTGAGTCATGTCAATTTGCAAAACATCATCACAGCTTATCAAGTCCAAGGGTTAATAAGCAGGCAGAGTCAGCTTTTGAATTAGTTCATTATGATGTTTGGGGCCATGTCCTGTTGTTTCCAAAACCGGGAATAAGTATTTTGTCACTTTTGTGGATGATTTCTCTTGAATGACTTGGATTTATTTTATGAAAAGTCGCTCTGAAGTGTTCACTCATTTTTGTGCCTTCTGTGCTGAAGTCAAAACTCAATTCAATGCTTTGGTACGTATTCTAAGGAGTGATAACGCTAAAGAATACATGTTGGAATTATTTCAATCATACATTAGACAATATGGTATTCTTCATCAGTCTTCATGTGTTGATACACCCTCTCAAAATGAAGTTGCTGAGAGAAAGAATAGACATCTACTTGAGACATCTCGGGCACTTTTGTTCCAAATGAAGGTTCCTACACAGTTTTAGACATATGCGGTCTCTACAACTTGTTTTCTGATTAATCGTATGCCATCTTATGTTCTTGCTGGTAATGTTCCTTATAGTGTTCTTTTGCCAAAAAAGTCACTATTTTCGGTGAAACCTAAGATGTTTGGAAGTACATGTTATGTTTGAGATGTTCGACCATCTTTTACCAAGTTGGATCCCAAGGCATTGAAGTGTGTTTTCCTGGGTTATTCTCACCTTCAGAAGGGGTATCAGTGTTATTCTAATGAACTAGGCAAATATCTGGTGTCAACTGATATGGTATTTTCAATTACTAAACTATTCTTTTTATGCACCTCCTATTTCTACGAGTCAGGGGGAGGAAGATACGTGGTTAGTCTATCAGGTTACTCGTGCTTTGACAGAACAATCAGTTGATGTTGTTCCCTTGTGTCATAGTTCTTCTATTGAGCACCAATCAACTACTGCGCATTCAACACCTGTTTCATCTGAGTTAGAAAGACCACCGATTGTTCAAGTTTACCCGAGGAGGAAAGAGGTCGATGATACATATCTCACACCAGTTTCGTTGTCATCAGATCCTCTTCCACATGATCCTCCAAAAAATCTTGACCTCCCTATTGCTCTTCGCAAAGGTACACGTACTTGCAAGTCCACATATTCCAATGCTAATTTTGTTTCCTACGATCGTTTATCCTCTATGTCTAGATCTTTGATTGCTTCTCTAGACTCCATCGATACCCAAAACAGTGAAGGAGATTTTGAATCATCCTGAATGGTCTAATGCAATGATTGATGAAATATATGCCTTAGAGGAAAACCACACGTGGAATTTGGTGGATCTGCCCGAAAGAAAGAAACTAGTGGCATGTAAGTGGTCTTCATAGTTAAAGTTAATCCAGATGGTTCTGTAGCAAGACTTAAGGCCAGATTTGTGGCTAAAGGGTATGCTCAGACTTATGGGGTCAATTATTCAGACACCTTCTCCCTGGTTTCCAAACTCACCTCTATTCACTTGTTCATTTCTCTAGCTGCTTCCGAGAATTGGCCTTTACATCAGTTGGATATAAAGAATGCTTTTCTTCAGGAGAAAGTGTATTTGGAGCAACCACCTGGTTTTGTTGCTTAGGGGGAGTTTATGAAAGTATGCCATTTGAAGAAATCTTTGTATGGCTTGAAGCAGAGTCCACATGCTTGGTTTGGCAAGTTCAATGAGATAGTTCATGATTTTGGGCTAAAAATGAGCAAATGAGATCACTGAGTCTTATATCGGCAATCAACAACTGACACTATCTTCCTTGCTGTATATATTGATCTTATTGTCATCACAGAAAGTGATTATGCTGGGATTTCTTCTCTTAAATCTTTCTTGCATACTAGTTTTCATACGAAGGACTTGGGCCAATTGAAATACTTTTTGGGAGTAGAAGTAAATAGAAGCAAGAAATGAATTTTTGTCTCATAGAAAGTATATTCTTGACCTACTTGCAGACACTGGGAAGTTGGCAGCCAAACCTTGCATTACTCCAATGGTGCCCAATATTCATCTTATGAAAGACGATGACAATCCTTTTGATGATCCATAGAGATATAGAAGGTTAGTTGGGAAGTTAAACTACCTTATTGTGACTCGTCCACATATTGCTTTTCCAGTAAGTGTTGTTAGCCAGTTCATGTCCGCACCTACGATCAAGCATTGGGAAGCTTTGGAACAAATTCTATGTTACTTCAAAGGAGCTCCCATACTTGGTATATTGTATTGCAATCATGGTCATACTCGTATTGAGTGTTTTGTAGATGCAAACTATGCTAGATCCAAAGTTAATAGGAGATCGACTACATACTATTGTGTCTTTGTTGGAGAGAACCTAGTATCATGGAGGAGTAAAAAGCAAATTATTGTATCTCGATCTAGTGCAGAATCCGAGTACAAAGCTATATCGCAATCCACGTGTGAGATTATGTGGATACCTCATCTTTTAGCTGAAATTGGGTTGAAGCATCTTACTCCATCAAAACTCTGGTGTGATAATCAAACTGCTCTTCATATTGCCTCAAATCCGGTGTATCATGAAAGAACTAAAAAAATTGAGGTTGAATGGAGCTCGAGTTAATTATTTGTGTAACAAACTGGACATGATTAATATCTATGGTCCAGCTGAGGGGGGAGTGTTACAGAATATTATAGGATATTGTAAAGATATTCTCTTACCTTATATAGCTAGCTAAATCATAGGAGAGATGTGTAGGATATTTACTTACCTTTGATAGAACATCTAGTAGTTGTATAAATACATGTACTCTTCTGACATAGTGAAATACAAGTTCTTCCATTAGATTACAGAGAGATATAGATTATCTGACAACTATATGTACTCAACTGAAAAGTAGAAGCTTGGGGAATTTTAGTAATACAATGCCAACCAACAATTTTTAACATTTGGATAGAATTAAAAGACTATAGACGATACTGCATTGCATGTCATTAATTTATATAAGGATCCATTCCTCGTCTAAGCCAGGTACAAGGATTCATTCCTCGTCTAAGCCGGGTCCCTAAATAAAGCAAACCATTGTTAGATATAAGTGAAGCTTATATGAAGAAAACAAAGATGTAACACCACTTACAAAAGGTTTGGAAGGAGGAATTGCAATTTGAGTCCAATCGTAAACATAGTCAAGTTGAAAGTCTGCAAAGAAAAAGAGAATTGTAACGGAAAGCAAGACCACATATTAACAGACAAAGCTAAGAAGCATCTTATTAAGACCTTCACGGATGAAGAGGCCACAAAATATTCTCTTCAGATAAGCATAATCTGGTTCATCCTCAACTCGGAAAGAACAACAATAATGGAAATATGATGCAAATTCAGTAGGATAAATAGATGTCAAACACATGCAGGCAGGCAAAGGCAAAAACAAGAGGAGAATAAGTTGCAACAAAAATCACCTTCCTCGGAGGAAGTTCATACATTAATTGTATATCTCTTATTTTAGGTAGAATTATATTTCTTTTGTAATTAGGTTGATTAGTTACCTAGTTTGTAGCAAGGTAAATATTTATGTAATTACTATATATTGTAAATCATCAGTGAATGAAATTAAGGAACATATTCCTTTATGATATCAGTAGCCTAACCCTAATAAAATTCCTCCCAGCCGCCGACCCCCCCTCTCGGCCACCACCCCCCACCGATGAAAACCCTAGATTTTTTTGCCATTCTCTTTGCTTCTACTCCTAAATTTCATCTATGGCTGATAAAACCAAATTTCATCATGCATTTGCAGTCAACAATATTAAAAATTTCTCCTATGTGATTCTTGAGATGAAAAAGGGTCAATACTCCTCGTGGGCGAAACTATTCAAAATTCATTATCATGTCTATGAAGTTATCAACCACATCATCCATCCTAAATCGAAGTCCATATACCTACCCTCGACTTCGGCTTCTGATGATGCAATTTGGTCTCGTTTAGATGCAACTGTCCTCCAGTGGATATACGATACGATCTCTAATGATCTGTTGCACATAATCATTGAGATCGATGCCACTGCCCACCAAACGTGGGGATGTTTAGAAAGTATTTTTCATGACAACAAAACTCAACATACGTTATACCTTGAAAATCAGGTTAAGGACGTTCACCAAGACGATTTCCCCAACTTGTCTTCATATTGTCATGAACTCAAGATGCTTGTCGACCAACTCTCCAAACGTTGACACACCAGTCACTAATCAGCGATTGGTTATGCAACTTATTACAGGTTTGAACGAATCCTATGACGGCGTTGCTACCATCCTTCAACAATGCATACCGTTACAATCATTTTATGAGCCCCGTTCGAAGCTAATCCTTGAGGAAACCCGGAAAATCAAGTGCAGCACCACTGAGGCCAGCATTACAGACGCCGCCCTCACCACCACCGTCGGACCCTCCGCCGACGGCAGGGCCTCCAATTCCGGCAGCCAGCACCACCGACCCGAGGACCCGCAACAAGCCACATCAACCCGCAATAACTGCCGAGGGCAGAAGTCCGGGAAGGGCCGCTGCAGACGAAATTTCGGCAGTAACGCCGGCAGCAAGGGGTAGTCCCCGCCTGCAAGAAATAGCCAGCAGCGACCACGAAAGTGGCAGCAGCCTCCGTCGTGGGCTGCCTACATGCCGTGGACCGCGTGAGCCCTACCATTTTAGGCCTATCCTCCTTGCCCGTATCTGACATCCTCGTGGACTCTACCTCTGACCCGGCAGCCCCAGCCAGGCATACTCGGTGCACGTCCACAACATGTTTACACAACACAGGCCCCCCCGCCCTCAATTTATGCACCGACTGACATTGAGACAACTATGAACATAATGTCACTCAACGCTGCAGACGAAAATTGGTATATGGACACAGGCGCCACCTCCACATGACGGCATCACAATGTACTCTCTCGTCTTATTTCAATTTGAGTAATTTAAATCATAATATTATTATTGGTAGTGGACACGACATTCCTATTCGTGGTTTTGGTCATTCATCCTTATCCCCGTCACATCCACTACTAATTTTAAAAAATGTCATTCATTCTCCTAAACTCATTAATAATCTAATCTATGTGCGACGTTTCACAACTGATAATAATGTTTTCCTTGACTTTGATCCTTTTGGTTTTTCTGTGAAGGATTTTATGACAGGGAGACGAATAATGAGATGTGACAGCACCGGAGATCTCTACCCTATTTCAAATACCGTCAACAAAACAACCTCTGTTCCATCAACTTCTTGCTCTTTCGTCTTCCTTATGACATTCTAGATTAGGACATCTGGGAGATTCTGTTTTACGCTCCCTTAGAAATAATATTTTTATTCAATGCAACCGTATTTTTAAGACTCCTATATGTGAATCCTATATTTTTGGAAAACATGTTAAATTACCATTTTATGCATCCACAAATTGTACTTTAATGCCGTTCGATATAATACATAGTGATTTGTGGACTTCTCCCATTCTAAGTACGACCGACAATCGATATTATTTGTTATTTTTGGATGATTATTCTAACTTTTTATGGACTTTTCCAATTGGTAATAAATCCTAGGTTTACTCCATTTTTTTCCTCATTTAGTGCTTTCGTAAAAAATACAATTTGAAAAGAGCATTAAATGTTTTCAATGGCAAGAAATTTGATAATAACCAATTCAAACAGTTTTGCACAAACACAGTCTTACCTTTCATTTTTCCTGCCTCCACACCTCCTCCTAAAATGGTAAAGTCGGATGGAAAATCCGAACAATAAATAACTTAATTCGTGCCCTACTTGACCACACCTCAATTCTCCATCAATTATGGGATTACGCACTCTCCATGGACACCTACCTCCTAAACATAATCCCAAACAAGTCTCTAACTCTACGGTCACCCACTCAAGTTCTGTTTCGTAGGGATCCCACCTACCAACACTTGTATATTTTCGAATGTCTCTATTATCCTCTCCATTCGACCACTCACAAACTCCAACCCTGATCTTTCCCATGTGTGTTTCTGGGTTACTCCCCAAATCATTGTGGTTACTATTGCTATGACTTATCAAGCCGTAAAATAATTATTTTATGCCATGTCCTATTTGATGAGTCTCAATTCCCTTTTGCCTCACTAAACTCACCACCTCAGCATTCCTACGACTTCCTAAATGATGGCCTGAACCCCTTTCTAATTCATCATTTACATAATTCGACGTCCCAGTCCCTGGCACCCGAACCCACCACGGTCAGACCAGGACATACTGCCCACCCGATTCCACCGACGGTGGCTTAGATCAGCCTATCTCAGGGTGATTCTGTGGCCACCCCTCGGCCAACCAAGCCTCGGCCAGCCAATCCCGCCACCCCTGTCCTTGCCCCTCTTCCTGGCAGTCCCGCGGCATCCCCCTCCTGTAACCATCCGGATCGTCCTCATCATTGCCCTATCTAAGTCTTGGCCCATTCATCAGCTTGATGTCAAGAATGCTTTCTACATGGGGATCTTCATGAAACGGTATATATGCATCATCCTATGGGTTTCAAGGATCATATTCATCCGGATTATGTATGTCTGTTGCAGAAATCGCTATATGGATTGAAACAGGATCCTCGAGCATAGTACCGACAGTTCACCGATTATGTCTCCTCTATCAATTTTTCACACAACAAATTCGATCATTCCCTGTTCATCTACAACAAGGGTTCAGACAAGGCTTACCTCTTATTATATGTTGATGACATCATCCTCACCACATTATCTGATGCCCTCCGCCGGTCCATTATGTCACTCATTGCCTCTGAGTTTGCTATGAAGGATCTGGGCCCCCTGAGTTATTTCTTGGGCATCTCTGTCACTCGCCATTCTGGCGGCCTATTTCTTTGTCAGAAGAAATACACCGAAGAGATCCTTGAACATGCAGGCATGACATCTTGCAAGCCAGCCCACACACCAGTGGACACCAATTCCAAGCTCAGTGCTGATTTCAGCCCTCTACATTCAAACCCGACTCACTATCGTAGCCTGGTTGGGGCCCTGTAATATCTCACATTCACGAGACCAGACAAATCTTATATAGTGTAACAAATCTGTTTGTATATACATAATCCAACAGAAGCACACACGCATGCCCTCAAACGTATTTTACGATACGTCCAGAGAACACTTCACTTCGGCTTACATTTATATAGGTCCTCACTCACTAGTCTCACTGCTTATTCTGATGCTGACTGGAGTGGATGTCATGACACCCGACGCTCCACGTGGGGATACTACATCTTCCTCGGAGATAAACTATTGTCTTGGTCTTTTAAAAGGCAACTTACACTATCCCGATCTAGTGCCGAAGCAGAATACAGAGGTGTATCCAACGTCGTCTCTGAGTCATGCTGGATCCATAACCTTCTACTTGAGCTTCACTGCCTTATTCCAAAGGCAACACTGGTCTACTGCGATAATATTAGTGCGATCTATCTATTCAGCAATCCCGTCCAACATCAGCGCACCAAACACATTGATATGGACATTCATTTTATTTGAGAAAAAATGGCTCGTAGACAAGTTCGTGTCCTTCATGTTCCTTCCAGATATTAGATTGCCGACATCTTCACCAAAGGTGTCACGACCCAAACCGGAGGGCCATGACGGGCACCCGGACCCAACCTGTCGGGCACCACTAATCACATATTACTAGCTAACTGTAATCAATCACGGCCACGAGGGCCATCACCAAGTATCCTGCTGACACATAGAAATCATAAACTAGAAAGAAGTTATATAAAATTTTACCAACAAAAGGATTCAACCCATGCATATATACATACTAAGGCCGACAAGTCCATACCTAACTGCTATACACAAGACACTGTCTACAAGCCTCTAAAGAGTACGCAACATCATATGGTCGGGACAGGGCCCCGCCATACCTATATGTACATGCAAAAATATCGTACCGAGATTAGACCGACACTCCGAAATAAGGGGAGTGCTCCAATATCCGCTGAGTCAGCAACTTACTAATGCAGATCGTCGCTTTGCCTACGTGAACCTGCGGGCATGAAACGCAGCGTCCCCCGATAAAAAAGACGTCATTATGACTGATGTACCGAGTATGTCAGGCATGAAAAATAGCATAATAGGGACAAGAAACAACCAACTAGTAGTGAATGCATCTGAGGGCCATAATATGCCTAAGTGTCATGCATAATGCGGTCATACATAAATATATGCGTGTATAACGCCATCTCCCATCATATCATTTCGGCCTCTGTGGGCATAATCATCATTATATACCAGTTGATCAGGTGGTGTGTGTATATAACGCCGTATCCCTTTTCCCATCCCCTACATAAATATAATGCATACCATATAGTAGTGTATATAACACATGTGGGTCCAGTGTAATACATGAATAAAATGCATGAACGATAATAAAACATTCTGAGTTTATCGGAGTGACGTAATATTGCTTCACCTCCGATTAAACATTATGAATACTAACATCTTTTCTATATACCTCAATAAGGATTTAGGAACATATTTAGACATGCTTTGACAATAAGAATGAATAACATGAATATTCTTAACTACTAAGAGTAGAATAATTTATGAGACAATATTACGTTTACGTTTCGTACTTAGAACATATCAAAAGAAGAAATAATTTTCCTTAACATACCTTAGTCTAAGTAGTCTGTGTAGCACCTAACCTTAAACACAAAGGAACCAGCTCGCAAATGGAATGCAATATGACTTAGGGACCGTGTTCTGCTTGCTGTTGCTAACATCCATTAATGTCAAATGAGAATTTCTATGTTGCTGCCTAATATCTAATGAACTATGTGTATATATAATACAAAGCCCAAAACATTGCTGCCTTCTCTTATTACTTTTTTTTTGACAAGCTACTATAAGGATCCCAATTATAAGTATATAACTCTTGGTGAATCGTAGGGTCCACCTCCCACTTGCCTAATTATTTCTGGCAACACATCTATACCGAACTCAATCTACCTTTCAGGAAGAAGGCTTGGAAGTTCGTCTGGAAATACATCAAGAAACTCATTAACAACTGGAATTGATTGAGAAGTAGGTGGTTCGGCATCGACATCTCTAGCTCAAACAAGATGGTATATACATAATTTGGAGATCATCTTTCTTGCCTTAAGGTACGAAATAAACCTACCTTTTGGCGTAGTCGTATTCCCCTTCCATTCAAGGACTGGCTCGCCTGGGAACTGAAATCTAACAATCTTTGTTCGGCAATCAACATTAGCATAACATGATGCTAGCCAATCCATGCCCATGATAACATCAAAATCAACCATTTCTAATTCTACCAAATCTGCTAAGGTCTGACGGCTATAAACTAATACTGCACAATTCCGATAGACTCGTCTAGTAACTACCGACTCACCAACTGGTGTATATACCACAAATGAATCTTTTATCAACTCAGGCTCCATACCAAATTTACAGGCAATGAAAGGGTGATATATGATAGATTGGAGCCTGGATCTAATAACACATACACATTATGTGAAAATACTGATAATAAACCTGTAATAACTTCAGGTGAGGACTCTTGATCCTGTCGACCCATCAATGCGTAAATGCGGTTTTGGCCCCTACATCTGCCTCGACCGGATGATGTCTGATAACTTTGCCCTGACGGGCGTACTAAATGTGATGAAGTTGCTGCATATCCGACCGGCTGGGCCCTAACACCTTCGCCTCTTATCGGGCATTCTCGTATAATATAACCAGGATCACCACAAGAATAACACACATCTAATCCTTATTGGCACGACCCTGAATGGGCCTTACCACTCTGCTCGCATCGAGCCAATGGCGGCCTCATTTGAATAGAATCCCCTCTATAATAAGACCCTGATGCTCGTGAACTCTGTCCTAGTCTAGATTGACCAAACCGATCAACCCTCGACCTTGAAAACGGTAATGATGCGCTAGCCATCGGGTGGGATGGGCGTCTATAAAGCTATGGCCTGGGCCCACCTCTGAATCTCCCACGTCACCTACGGATCGAACCCTCTTATGATGGCCCTTATCATGCTCTCGATCTACCCGTTCTTGTCTCTTACGATCCTCCAGATTCTGTGCATAAGCCTGAATGCGAGCAATATCCATATTTGGATTCAGAGAAGCCGTAGTACACTCATTGACCAAATGCGGCCTTAAGATAGTAACAAACCTATGTACCCAATCACTCATCTCCGCTATAATCATAGGAGCATATCTGGCAAATAAATTAAACTGCAAACTATATTCTCGAACACTCATATTGCCCTACTCAAGGCGTAGAAATCTATCCTGCCTGGACCGTCGAAGTTCGACCGGCAAAAAATGCTGTAAGAAGGCCTCTGAAAACTCTCTCCATCCTCCTAGTGGAGCACGAGGTCCCCTAGATTGCTCCCATGTCTCATACCAGGTCACTGCGATATCCCGCAGTCTATAATAAGCAAACTTTACCGACTTCGTATTGGTAGAATCCATTACCCGCAAGGTACGCTGTATCTGATCCAGAAAATTCTGCGGGTTCGCGTTCAGGTCCGATCTTGTGAATACCAAATGGTCTAGGTTGATGAATCCCGAGCTCTCACGCTAACAGCTTTATCAGAAGGACTGGGAATCTAACATTGGGCCTGAGCGGCCACTAATCGAGTCAATAACTGTACAATACTTCGCATATCAAGATCCTCATATGGAGTATCAGGTGGAAGAACTGGGGGTACTGCAGCCCTACTACACTCCTCTACATGTGGTGGACTGGGAAGGCCGTACGAATGAGTCGCACTGTGGGTCTCACTCTAGCCCTCGCTAGTAGGTGGCACTCAGCTAGCACCTTCACATGCAGCCGTATCTAACGCCCTCATACTCTTGAACTTCCTCCTTATTGTAGGCATTGCTGAAATCATAAACACAAGACGGATTAGGAGTGGAATGCTTATAACTCAGCTCTATTGCACGATCTAGAACAAGAAGAGAAAGTAACCATCCTAAATGCCCGGTAGCCTTATGTCTATAAGTGTGGTGCACAACACACCCATAAACAAGACTCTACTAGCACGACTCATAGTCTCCTTAGGACAGACCTGCTCTGATACCAAGTTTCTCATGACCCAAACCAGAGGGCCATGAAGGGCACCCGGACCCTACCTGCCACGCACCACTAATCACCCTACATGGACAATCAGACGGAAGCACACTTGCATGCCCTCAAATGTATTTTACGATACGTCCAGGGCACATTTCACTTCGGCTTACATCTATACAGGTCCTCGCTCACTGGTCTCACTGCTTATTCTGATACTGACTGGGTGGATGTCTTGACACCCGACGCTCCACGTGGGGATACTACGTCTTCCTCAGAGATAAACTATTGTCTTGGTCTTCTAAAATACAACTTACACTATCCCGATCCAGTGCCGAAGCAGAATACAAAGGTGTATCCAACGTCGTCTCTGAGTCATGTTGGATCCGTAGCCTTCTACTTGAGCTTCACTGCCCGATTCCAAAGGCAACATTGGTCTAATGCGACAACATTAGTGTGATCTATCTTTTCGACAATCCCGTCCTTCATGTTCCTTCCAGATATTAGATTGCCGACATCTTTACCAAAGGTGTCACGACCCAAACCGGAGGGCCATGACGGGTACCCGGACCCAACCTGCCGGGCACCACTAATCACATATTACTAGCTAACCGTAATCAATCATGGCCACGAGGGCCGTCACCAAGTATCCTGCTGAATGAATGAATACCATGAACATTCTTAGCTACTAAGAGTAGAATAATTTATGGGACAATATTACTTTTAGGTTTCGTACTTAGAACATGTCAAAAGAAGAAATAATTTGCCTTAATATACCTTAATCTAAGTAATATGTGTAGCACCTAACCTTAAACACAAAGAAACCAGCTCGCAAATGGAATGCAATATGACTTAGGGACCGTGTTCTGCTTGCTGTTGCTAACATCCATTAATGTCAAATGAGAATTTCTATGTTGCTGCCTAATATCTAATCAACTATGTGTATTTATAATACAAAGCCCAAAAACGTTGCTGCCTTCTCTTATTACTCTTTTTTTTTGACAAGCTACTATAAGGATCCCAATTATAAGTATATAACTCTTGGTGAACCGTGGGGTCTACCTCGCACTTGCCTAATTTATGCTTACTAAGTGTTAATTTCTTAAGAGGTGTCAATCAACTGAATATCATATGTAATATTCATAAGATCCTTTATGGTCCATAGTCAAACATGGCTACGACAGTATTTAACACTTGTCTCTTTTGATTCCTAATTAAATCACTTAGCTCTCACTACAATTGGTAGTTAATTTTAATTTCCAATCACCGTCGTCACACTTTTAAAATCTTAAATTGTTTCGAGACCACATCCTTTTTATATACTAAGCTCTTGATGTGATTACCTAGGTAAAATAAAATTTTCCCGGGACTCCGGTCTACTTACATATGTCTCGTGATTCAAACCATGACCCGAAAGTACGGAGTGTTACAAAAGGGCTTCCGCGCATACTATTTGATGATTTTCGAGCCAGTCTCAGTATTCGTGAGCCTCCCGCTTCGACTACGGGGGTGTCATAGAATATTCACCGAATATTCTTACATTAATTGTATATCTTTTATTTTAGATAAAATTATATTCCTTTTATAATTATGTTGATTAGTTACCTAGTTTATAACAAGATAAATATTTCTGTAATTACTATTTATTATAAATCATTAATGAATGAAATCAACCCTATTCCTTTAGAAGTACATAAGAACATATCAAAGAGATTCCAAATCGTCCCTCCTGCTTTGTTCTATAATTACCAAAATAGTCAAAAGATAGTAAAGTTCATCTAACCAAGTCTAAAGAATAACAACACTTACCGATACCCAGGTGAGTGTTCATGCTAGCAAATCTTGCAGTGCCTGTTAAGTTTTTGTTCTCTCTGCAGGGCCAAATACCCATGTAAACTAACTGACATAATAAGATTTATGCTAATGCATGAGCATAAAAATAATAAAATATCCTAGAACACACAAGAGAGCAACCCTCTGTTGTACCTACAATTCTAAGCTGGAATACAGAGATAACAACACAATGTTTTCTTTAGGGAAGGAGAGGGAGTGGTAGAGTAACTTTCAAAAGTTAAGTAAAAATTATTAGTCTCCTATTTTTAAAAAGTTAAGTACAAATCATTAGTCTGCCCACATCTTTCTATTATTTAGGTCAATTTTCCTTCACTTTAATCGCTATTGATATTAGTTGCTACTTTCGCTTGAGTGGACACATTTTCTCTTTGGTTTAAAGAAGATAATTGTTGACTAGGGTCTCGGAGCTATTCCCATGGTATCATTTTTCTTTCCTCTTCCTACTTATTACCGTTGATGACTCTGAGGAATGTTGTTATAATCCGATTGATTACTGTGTGTAATTGGTTGCCCGTAGGGCCTAGGCGTAGGTGTTTTACTTGTTCAATGTGTGAATTGCATATTCATACTCATATTTCATGCCCTGCTAATTCTTCTCTTCTTAAATATCAAAGCAAGTTTGTAGGATAAAAACATTTTAGGCTTTGCAGTTACTTTCATACTGCTTTGAATTGCTTGTCTATGCCGAGAGTCTACCGAAAATAACCTTTCTACATCCCAAGGTAGAAGTAAGATATGCGTACACTCTACCCTCTCCAGATTCCATTTTGTGTGATTTTTAATGGGTATATTGTTGTTGTAAGTACAAATCATTAGTCTCCTTAAGGGAGTGGTGGAGCATTTTTCAAAAGTTAAGTAAAAATCATTAGTCTTCTCGAGGGAGTGGTGGAGTTTTTTTCAAAAGTTCCTTTACAAATCATTCTCCTCGAGGGAGTGGTGGAGTATTTTTCAAAAGTTAAGTATAAATCATTAGTCTGCCCATATCTTTCTTTAAAAATATTATTTAGGTCAATTTTCCTTCATTTTAATCGCTATTGATATTAGTTGTTACTTTCGCTTGAGTGGACACATTTTCTCTTTGGTTTAAAGAAGATAATTGTTGACTAGGGTCTCGGAGCTATTCCCATGGTATCATTTTTTTCCCTCTTCCTACTTATTACCGTTGATGACTCTGAGGAATGTTGTTATAATCCGATTGATTATTGTGTGTAGTTGGTTGCCCGTAGGGCCTAGGCGTAGGTGTTTCACTTGTTCATATTTGATTATGTGTGAATTGCATATTCATACTCATATTTCCTGCCCTGCTAATTCTTCTCTTCTTAAATATCAAAGCAAGTTTGTAGGATAAAAACATTTTAGGGCTTTGCAGTTACTCATAAACTTTTTTCATACTGCTTTGAATTGCTTGTCTTTATGTCGAGGATCTACTGGAAACAACTTTTCTACATGGTAAGGTAGAGGTAAAGTATGCGTACACTCTACCCTTCCAGATCCCATTTTGTGTGATTTTCAATGTGTATGTTGTCGTTGTAAGTACAAATCATTAGTCTCCTCGAGGAAGTAGTGAATTTTTTTTCAAAAGTTCAGTACAAATCATTAGTCTCCTCAAGGGAGTGGTGGAGTATTTTTCAAAAGTTAAGTACAAATCATTAGTCTCCTTGAGGGAGTGGTGGAGTTTTTTTTTTCAAAAGTTAAGTACAAATCATTAGTCTCCTCGAGGGAGTGGTGGAGTTTTTTTTTCAAAAGTTCAGTACAAATCATTAGTGTCCTCGAGGGAGTGGTGGAGTATTTTTCAAAAGTTAATTACAAATCATTAGTCTCCTCGAGGGAGTGGTGGAGTTTTTTTTCAAAAGTTCAGTACAAATTATTAGTCTCCTCGAGGGAGTGGTGGAGTTTTTTTTCAAAAGTTAAGTACAAATCATTAGTCTCCTCGAGGGAGTGGTGGAGTTTTTTTTTCAAAAGTTCAGTACAAATCATTAGTGTCCTCGAGGGAGTGGTGGAGTATTTTTCAAAAGTTAATTACAAATCATTAGTCTCCTCGAGGGAGTGGTGGAGTTTTTTTTCAAAAGTTCAGTACAAATTATTAGTCTCCTCGAGGGAGTGGTGGAGTTTTTTTCAAAAGTTAAGTAAAATCATTAGTCTCCTCTTGTTTCCTTTCCTTCCAAATCCTTCCACCCAAACATAATAATGTAAGTGTTTTCAGTAGGAATACATGCATGCAATAAGCACATCGTACATTTCGCATTATAGCATCATTATAGACAAGTCGGAATATCACACCATCATACTAAAATCTAAAAACAACCCCAGCTGTAACTTTGCTCAACTGACACCAACATGACTATATCATTTTTTAAAGAAGGTAAGTATATTAATGCCTAAAGCAGCAATAAGAAAGTGATGTGATTACAACATCTGAAAGTTAGCCAAAAATAAGAAAACCCCCAGTTGTCTATCCAAAAGCAAACAGGATTATCTATCTGCAGTGGTTATTTTGAAAATTCAATAAAGATTTTCTATTTTTCTTATGAATTTAAGTATTTTGATTGATGGTAGGGAGATTTTCATAAAATTCTTTATTTTGGTCATGACGTCCTTTTTTAGGATAAGTATATTGCATCGTGATGTCCTCATTGCAAGGAATTAGCTTCAGACTGATTCCCCAAATCACCCATCATCACAATTTTAACAGAGGTGCCCACCTAAGCATTCATCACAACTGCTAAGATGGGGCCCCAAACACGCTCAATATCCCTTAATATTTATAACTAGTACGTGCTCCTATCGAAGTCTACAAGAGAGAAACTATAGCCTACCTCATTGCCCAGCGGGTGCCACGAACTCCTAATCCACGAAGTCCTTCAGAACGAGTGTCAGATGGTCATAACCCCAAACAAACACATAGATATCCTAGGTTATCATACATACAATCAACACATAAGGATATTTCTAAAGGGATAACCACTACCCGGTGCGAAAAGAAACCATCAAAGTAAAAGGAAAGGAAATCCGGATTAAAAGGGCATTATAGAAATATTTTTCATTTGAAAATGGTTCACCCATCATCCACGAAGTCCAACATGACCACTAACTACTCAATATCATATTAGTTTTATCAATTTATCAAAAATCAACAATTTTTATAAAAAAACCCTTTTTATTCCATTTAGGAAACTAGTTTCAACCTCAAAAAGAGAATTTAGTGGTTGTTTCCCTTCACTAACACATTATTAAAATAAGAAAACCATCTCAAAACCCAATTTTTTAAGTTAAGAAATCAAGTTCCCAATATTTAAGGTTTTTACATCAAAAATCATCTTCCCCGCCCAAGTTTCCACCATTAAAACATAACTTAATAGCATAAGAATCATAATAAAGTTAATAAATCTTACCCCCAAGAATTTATTGCAAAAACTCGTGAAAATACCTCTCTACCGAGCCTCTAGCTTGTGAAATGGTTTTGGAAAAGTGAGGCTCGAAGTTGAAAGTTTTAGAAAATTAAAAATCTAGGTTTGCCTGCGATTTTTGCTCCAACGGAACATCGCTCACCTAAGCGGTATTGCTTCTGCGGAAGGCCCTCCGCAGATGCGAACTTACTAAATTCTTAGAAACTTCATCGAATAGGACAAAACACCGTTGGCGCGGGCTCATTAAAGCGACACGATTCTCACATAAGTGATGACATAATCTCTGGAAAATCTTAAGTCGATAATCTTCTCCCTAAATCGGCTAAAAAGTTACTCTTACCGATAAATTCCATACGTAACAATTATCGGTGAGTACCCGAATGAGGGGTATTTTAGGAAAATAGATAAAAAGTTCAAACATTTGTCCTCGAACAGCGAGGGGTGGAAAGGAATAAATAAGGAATTGGGACATTGCCCCACGAGGGATTCTTCTCAAGAATGTATAACGATAACCATAAATGGCATTACATCTCATGACTAGAACTCAATGGTACCAACTCTGATTTATAAAGTAATTCTCGTTATGAGTAATCTAGGTTA
This sequence comes from Anisodus acutangulus, assembly GCA_029783415.1. Taxonomy (NCBI): domain Eukaryota; kingdom Viridiplantae; phylum Streptophyta; class Magnoliopsida; order Solanales; family Solanaceae; genus Anisodus; species Anisodus acutangulus. The sequence continues at coordinate 3,213,219 of CM056501.1, forward strand.
GCCAATTAAAGCCACATGCTAAATTTGTAACCTTTCAAAAATACAATTGTTCAGAAAATCTTGGCTCGAAAGATTATAGTAAGGCATCATGCCATCGGTCATACTTTCACAATTTACGTTACGTCATTTAAGTGTCGGTACTACAGAATTTGTAATATCATCCATCCATGCGGGCTTGGTAATTAGAATCTGAATGGCAGAACATGCGGTATAATTTCGGTGGGCTAACGCTCTATAAGAGATATTTATATAAAAGCCGGGAGGTGGATTTTAGTCAAACCGAGGCAGAATAAATACTCCTCGAAAGGAAAATGGTTTCAGGAAGACATTGCATATGTGAAAAAATAGATGCAGGTGTGAGAGACCACTTATATAAGCGGTTATCTGCTAAGAAAGAAAGTTATCGTAGAGGTGGATGAAATTCTTAGAGGCGGGTCCACGCACGCGATTGATAATGCTGCAGAAGTGACTCAACTAGGGAAAGCAAATACTCACGAATGCAATTCCACTGTCCGCTCATGCGCATTCACGGATGCAGAAGTCACAGAAGCTTACTCTCCTCCTTTCTCATACTTCCACCCAACATCACATCCCCAAAAACACTTCCCCATTTTCCCAATGGTTCCACCATTCCCTCTCCCCACTATTCATACAATCCTTCCCATCACCAATTTTCTTCTTAGTTCAAACACACTCATACTCCAAGATTCACAAGAAACAACGCATAAATCAATGCACGAAGGGATTTTTCCAACCGAACAGAATCATCCTTAAATCGCTATCACACGGTAAGTTCTTGGTACCCTTTACACTTATGCATGATTTTGGGTCATATATCAAGTATATACATGCTTGTAGGTTGAGAATTTTGTATAGAAATTTTGAAGCTTTGGGTGGTAGGTTTTGTGGGGGTGGGTGGTTGAACAATCCGTAGATCTGTTGAAATCGTAGTCCCATAGGTGTTTACTCATCATGCATGCTTGATTAAGGGTCAAATGAGGAAATATTTTGGTCCAAAAACAGTGGTGAATTTCAGAGTTCTTTCTGGGTTCTGCCTGAGGACGATAAACTCGCTTCTGCGAAAAAAAAGTTCCTAGGAAATGGTTCCGCTGATGCGCCATGGATTGCGACGAGGTGAACCGATAGGGAATTTAGGATTTTTGCAGATGTGAACAAGTTTTTTTCGGAAGTGGTGTCGCTCCTGCGGCATCTGTTCTATAGACGTGAAACCTGAACAGAAAAATAAAAAATAATAGCTTCGCACAGGTCGGCTCGGGTAAGTTTTTGCTAGTTTCTTTGGCTCATTAGACACTTAATAATATACTGCACATGACTCCCATAGCGAACTAACTTTAACTTGATCGACACAGGTACAATTCGATGAAAAATGGAATAAACAAGGAATGAGAATGTTGCTCCGGCCTAAGAAATTATCGATAAAGGGGCCGAAAGTAATTATGACACCTTCAGTTCATGTCCAAAGACTGCAAGTACTGGTGCTTCTCTGATTTAATTGACTAGAAGCTACTATTGGAGAGGGGGATATATATGCGCAAGGTGGAAGAATGTATCCTCAAATTCTATGAGCGTCTAGTGGGAATAGGTTGGACTTGCTTTGCTCCGAATCCTTGCAAGCCGAATGAGGCATGGGTAAGGGAGTTCTATGATAACCTCAAATGGGTGAGGTTGACTTAGCCTGATTCGGACATTATGATTCGGAGTACTATGGTGAAGTTTGGGGCTAAGGTGATCAATGCCCATTATAATCTGCCTGACCATCCTATGGAGGCTATGGAGAAGGGGGATGTGTAAGAGAATGGTTCCTAGTTGGTCTCAAAGCTGATACCGGAGAGTAAGAGGGATAAGATTACTTGGTCCAATAAAAAGACCGGAATCAAGAACACATACTTCACGGCAGAGGAAAAGAGGTGGCAATACATCATTCCCGTAGGATACGTCATTCGGGTAACACCACTGATTGCATGTATGTTCACACTCTAATGATTACTTGCATTTTGGAGGATGTTTCGGTGAATGTTGGCTATCATGTTATTCAGGAGCTGAAGGACTACTTGCATTGGGGTGGGCCGATCCTGATATTTCCTTCTCTGATCACTGAGTTGTGTAGGAAAGAGGGGGTGCTAGACCGTCCTACAAATGAATGGATTTGTCATGATAGGGCCTTTCATCCCTTGAAGGTATTTGGGAAGGGCAGCGTGGTCCAATGTAAGAAGAAGAATGTGGAGGTGACTGTGGATGATGATGACGAGGATGATACTTCACCCTCGCAGCCTCAGGGGCCTTTTGCTTTGAAGGATTCTCAGCTACAAAATATTCGAGATCTGATAGTTGGACTTCCTAGTCCTCCCATCGAGGCAAGTACTTCAGGTGCCTCTGCTAGATACTTCACTCGTGAGGAGATGAAGCAATATTTAGAGGCGCAAAAAGGCCTCAAGACTTCCGTTGGCACCCGGAGATTGCTTATACTGACATGGCTAAGGCCCATGGTAAGCTTCGCTAAGAATTTAACACATAGAAGAAGAAGAGCAAGTCGAGGGGCAAGTTGCTGGTGACGGTGTGGAGAGTCATCTCTTCAAATTGATGAATCACAAAAGGCCATTTCTGATCCGGGATGAGGATGATAAGGAGATGTACTCTTTCTTGACAGATGTTGAGGGTGGATTCGATGCAGATAGCAGTAGCACTGAGGGAAATGATGAGGTTGCGGGCTCGAGGCCACATGATTAAGCCTCTTTAGCCCTTGGTTTTAGCACTTGTCGGGCCTTATTTAAGACATTTCTAGTATTTGGCTTTGTTGAACAATTTGGATATTTTTGTTTTGGACGCTTGTTTTTCTTTGGGTTTTGCTTGTGACTGTCGGATATTTGGGATACTTGGATATTGTAGATTCTCTTTCTCTATTTTGAAGTTTTGTAGCACGAATTATATTGCACAGGTTGAAGAAGAGAAACTGGGCAGAACTTTAGTGGTTTCTACCTAATGATTTCGCTGGCGCAGGAGAAATCTTCGTCGGTGTGGATATGCCTACCCGAAAAGAGATTTGCATAGGAGGACTCGACTACTCTGGAAAGGGTCCTCTTATGCACGCTTCAACTCACATCGGTGAGTTTTACTCAAGGCATAATTTATTTGTTGCGGTAGAAAAATCAATTGAAGACGCGATTCCACTTAGGTGGACCATGATCACCGAGGCAATCTCTAAATAACAAAATGGGCCACATTTCTACGGCCCACCTATCACTGTTGCGGCTTCGCAGATGCGGGCAAAAGCACACATTGGTGAAAACCAGAACAAAAATTTCAAACTCATGCAACACTTTGATTTTACTCAATATCTTTCTAGTATGATTTCAACACACGATCCATTCCAATAGAATGTCAGGATTAGATACCAATTGGAATCGTCTAGATACCAATTTCACTAAACTAGAAACCAAATTGAATGAGGTAGCATGATAGGAGTGAAAGATTAGAAGATTTCCTAAAATGGTTATAGCCTCTTGAGAATGGGTACGAACGTCTACGTACCTATCTGCAAGACTCTACCAAATACTGTATTTGTATTTGCAAAATCGGTGAACCTAGAGCTTTGATAGCAATTTGTCACGACCCAAAATCCCATTTGTGCATTGAGGGCACCTACCTTAACTCGTAGGCAAACCACTATCATTAAAACATAAATACATGAATATAATATGCGGAAGAAGAGGAAAATACATAATATTAACAATGCTCGACATCATTTAACTAATTACAATGTTTACTACTCTGAATCTGGTCTGACTCGTACAAGGACACTAACATACAAAGTGAGGAAAGAATTAACAAATGCGCCCTGAATGGTTAGGGGTGGCTTGAATGGATGAAGACCAAGGCTACCCAAAATGAATGGTCTACCTTCACATTCCCGTGCTCCAAGCTATAACCTGAATAGACTGAGTACATGCATCCACATAAAAGATGCAGCAAGCGCAGCATGAGTACACAATATACCCCCATAGGCATCATAGGCAGACAATGACGGAAGCTACTTAACAGATATAAACATCAAATTGACTCTTCAAGTAGGTCCTATTCTAGGCAGTTCAACCAGTCACATAAATCACCTTATTATATACGAGTTCATGAATCATATAAATCACCCAGTACACATAACGATCAATTACAGTCAAGTACACTTCAGTACACGTTGTTCACAAGGACTTTACTATAAATATCCACAGAAGCTATCACTATGTCTAAGTCATATTCATGTTTAACCTACTTACCTGACTTGACATATTCAACAAGCAAGTTGACACTTAGTACACAACTTCATCTTAAGACTTCCCAAGGATACTATAATTAAACTGACCATAACCACATTAACTCTCTTATTAACCTTAGCCTTTAGATTAGTTACGACGCTATGCGTTTATGGGCATGACACATTAGTCCTTTAAGCGTCCTCATTATATTCTAAGTAGCAGTCTACACCTTACACCCTTTGATTAATGGAGGGAAAATCTTCACACACGTAGCATACAAGTCAACAACCACCACAGTGACACTTCAACAAGTCTTTTGCTAGACATTTTACGAAATAATACTATCAATCACCAAACAAACACACATACACACATATTCCCCTTACCCTAGATGATAAGTTTGAGAATTAGGCATTTTCGACCCTAATACAGTTTGACATCGCACAGTTAATCATGAAAATCACCAAAATTCCAAATAATCATTCCAAAACACTACATCTATTCAAAATCCAATCACTGTATAAAGGTATGTATGATACGAATAAATTACAAATGTCAGGTACCTTTCATAACCAATATTTATTCTACTAAAAGTCACACGATCATAGAGTCTACCATTCTTCATCACTGAGTACACACAACACCAAATATATATCAAGAATATGAATGAAATGCAAATGATATGTATGTATGCAATGGCCATATGTACCCGGCATACACACGCTCCTGCAGTAGGTATCACGTGACCCATGTGGGAATTATGAGGTCCATATACCCATCTGAAATTTTCCATCGGATCCCAGCTCTATGGCTGTAGTATCATCATCAATCATCACTCTCATATCATATATCATATCCAGTAACCGGCTTTCAAGCCCTTTTCATCAATATCTCAATAGTTGAAATGCTAATAAGAATGTGTATACATGATATGGATATATGTACACCATACAACATCATAATCAATACAATCGATATTTTCAAATCATTTTCACATATTTAGACAAGATGTATAGTGATGAATGCATGACAAGTCAAATCAAGATAGGCTATCAAACATGGCTACGAGCCTAAATAACACATAACTTCAGATACATAGGTTTATCACTTCGAAAGTATTATGATGAATGAACACAACAATCTCAACAATGGAAACAAGCCCACATAATGGCAACGAGCGCAAGTAATAGCGACAAACCCAAACAACAACAGTCGGAATCAGCTAAAGGCTAATTCCCCAAATCACCCTTCATCACAATTCAACAACAGTACCCACCCAAGTGTTCATCATAACCGCTAAGATGGGACCCCCAAACACGCCTAATACCCCTTAATATTTATAACCAGTATGTACTCCTATTGATGTCTATAAGAAAGAAACTGTAGCATATCTCATTGCCGAACGGGTGCCACGAATTCCTAATCCACGAAGTCTTTTCAAACAAGTGTCGGATGGTCATGACCCCCAAAAAGCACATAGATATCCTAGGTCATCATACATACAATCAACACATAAGGCTATTTTTAAAGGGATAACCACTACCCGATCCGAAAAGAAACCATCAAAGTAAAAGGAAAGGAAATCCAGATTAAAAGGGCAATATAGGATTTTTTCCCCCCTTAAAATGGTTCACCCATCATCCATGAAGTCCAACATGACCACTAAGTACTCAATCTCATATTATTTTTATCAATTTTTATAAGAAAACACTCTTTTTATTCTATTTAGGAAACTAGTTTCAACCCCCCAAAAGAGAATTTAGTGATTGTTTCCCTTCACTAACACATGATTAAAATAAAAAAAAACATCTCAAAATCCAAGTTTTTAAGTTAAGAAATCAAGTTCCCAATATTTAAGGTTTTTACATCAAAATTCATCTTCCCCACCCAAGTTTCCACCATTAAAACATAACTTAATAACATAAGAATCATAAATAAAGTTAATAAATCTTACGCCTAAGCATTTATTCCAAAAACTCTTGAAAATCCCTTTATACTGAGCCTCCTAGTTTGTGAAATAGTTTTGGGAAAATGAGGCTCGAAGTTGGAAGTTTTATGAAATTAAAAATCTAGGTATGCCATCGATTTCTGCTCCAGCGGAACATCGCTAGCCTAAGCGGTATCGCTTCTGTGGAAGGCCCTCCGCAGACGCAAACTAGCTAAATTCTCAGAAACTTCACCGGAGCGGACAAAACACCGCTGGCGCAGGCTCACTGAAGCGACACGATTCTCGTAAAAGCGACTACAGAATCTCCGGCAAATCTTAAGTCGATTAATCTTCTTCCTAAATCAGCTAAAAAGTTACTCTTACTCATAAATTTCACGTGTAACAATTATCGGTGAGCACCTGAATGAGGGGTATTTTAGGAAAATAGATGAAAAGTTTATAACGACCGAACAGTTCGTTAGAATACATTTAGCCTATTTTCACAAAAATGAAAAGGGAATAGGGGCATTTGGTATTAAAAGGGTATTTGGGTCGGGTCAGTCCGAGTAATGGTTTGGGCTTGCGCATATTGAGTGGGTTTTCAGTCCAATCGGAAGGAATTGAAAGGGTTTAGTCAAAATTGGTCAATTTTGAAAATGTGGTTACAAATTAATTTAAACATTTAGTCAAAATCATTTCGATTTTAGCCAAATTTTAATACAAATCTTTAATTAAAACATTTTGACTGTAACAAAATTTAAAATAATTAAACTAAAACTAAATTGATGTAAAGTTTGAGATGTAATTAATTATTAATTTGATTAATTGAACTTCTTAATTTAACAGAGTGAAATATTATACAATTAATCATGGTTTAGTTCTAATAATTATGTAAAAATATGCAAATGATATACAACAATATAATTGATGATATTTTCCCACAAAAATTGTATGTTATTCTAACATGGAAAAATGCATATCTTACTCCGTTAACGATTCAAGAAGTCTGACTAATAAAGAAAAATTATGGAGGGCAAAAATTAGGTGTCAATAGTGACGTTTCAGCTATGTGGGATCCTATCGAAGTATGGTTGGTGTAAATGTGGTCTTAATATCAAGACAAATCGTAAAGTGCTTACGAATCGAAAGTATTGGTCTAGTTTACGCTAGGCTTGATTTCTACCGAGTATAACTCATAGATCCATTGTGAATCTAGTAAAATGAAAAAAACTTAAGTTGTAGATATTTGAAATACCTTCCAACCATTTAAATACCATGTCAATCGGACTTCAGTAGGAGAAGTTATGCATGAATTATGGAATATTGTTGACTCAGTAATAATATAAGTTTGACGCGGGACGTGGACGCTAGGCGCGGGGTGCTAGACATGTATTTCCAATGTAGGAAAAATCAAACAGGCTTGGCAAAATAATCCTGGTGCGCGGTATGGGTGCAGGGAGCTAGGCTAATTTTGGCCAGTCGCGATTTTTCCTAAATTTTATATATTACCAACCTCGTAAAACTTTTTCCACTTTGTTCTAAACTGACCCTTTGGAGAGAAAACACTCTAGATCTTTCCAAAAATATCAAAGGAGAGTTCTTACTCAAATCCCATGATTATTACGACAATTTAACAATGATTAATGGCAGAATTATCATCTATTCAATAGATTGTGAGAATTTTATTCAGGAACGGTTGGAGAGAGGAATCATTAGGAATTCATCGGGAGGTACGCTTTCTTGATTCTAGTATCATTATGGATTTAGTCTTGGGTTTGTATTTTTCATGACCTAATTTTAAAGTTGTGAAGGCTCCTAACCCCACCCGATAGGTAAGCCATCCACAACCAATTTAGATAAATCATACAAGTATGAAAGTGCAAAATAACGTAAATAAAATCATCTTTCAAGTCTTAATAAGTCTCATATCAATGCCAAAATATGAATACGAATCATCATCCCAAAACATGGTGTCACCAGTACAAGAACATCTAAAATTTGAGTACAAGTCTGAAACATAGCCTAGTACACTGTCTAGGATAAAGAAAGACACAAATGAAACATAAATGAAGAATCAGGTGTCACGGATCAGCCAGTAGCTCACCCCGAATCCTTCAAATGCACTCCTCAACGAACGGTGGAGTCTCGAGCGCCGCTCATTCTGAGAACCAAATTTGGACAAAAAAGATGCAGCAAGTGTAGAGTGAGTACGGGAAATCAATGTGTACTCAGCAACATCGTCGATCGATCATAACTAAAACAGTGATGAGGTTGATCTTTTCGACTGCTTATTCCACACTTAGTCATGATTAGTACAACTTAAAATAATTATAATCCAATTAGTCTAAGTGAAGGAAGTCTCCAATTGCAGAAGTAGTCATTTAGGCAGGATAAGTACATTAAATCAATAATTCAAGTAAGTCATTCGATAAGGAATCCATGAAATGAATGATATGCATATGTGATGCTATGAAATGCAAGGCTTTTCCAATCACCGGTATACACTCTGTAATATGGAATATATGACACATGGGAGACTGAAGTCCATACGCCACCAAGGCTCCAAGTATCAATCAGATTGCCAATTCGGCTCACATTACTTGTATTTAGCCCCTATGACTTCTTTCTATTTGCATCACTCCATCTGGGATAATATCCCATCGTACATTACATATATATCCTCAAGTGTAATATGCATGAGATACTATATGAAAACATGAATCATGACATGTATAAAGGAAGCAACATGCTAATAAGTAAAAGATCTAATCTTTCTCAGCTTTTCCTTTTTAGACGAATATTACGGAGTGATGAGAATACACACTCACAAATAAGTGAGGCATATAATTATAGAGACAAGAAGTACAAGACTCATACCCCAATCACAATTCACATGATCAATCTAACTATCAGCTAGTGTCCAATCATGACATTCAGACCCCCTATTATAAATGACTCAATTAATAACATATTCTAAAAAATATGTCATTGGTACCCAATACGGGTGCTTGTCACCTCAACCGTATGGGACCCCTATTAATTCCTCATTACTTCCTCCCTCCTTATTATTCACTAAGACCAACCACATGTTTAAACAATGTCAAGTCAGGTCTCAACTAGCATGTTTTGGAGTTTAACACTCACAATGAATCCTTGCCCTTCTTTAAATCCTCCAATCAATCCAAATATTTTCAAATATATATTCTATGTTAGAATACAAGTTCGTGAACACCCATATTACTATACTATGTTTTCAGATCCAAAAGGTCACCCAAAAAGGCCATACCGAGCCCCAAAGGGCAAAATTGGAAATTCATCCCAAAATTGATTTACCCATCGCCTAGAGCTTTTTAGTCCCAAATCCACACCCCAATCATGAATCTAATGGTAGAACTCTATAATAAACGAGTCTACAAAAATAAAAGGAAGGTTAGAATCTTACCCCGTTGAAGAATCTTGAAACACCTTTCCAAAATCTCTCAAAGACGAGGTCTAGATCTCAAATTATGGAAATGGAATATTTAGATCATTTTTGGGAATTTTAAATCTCTCGAACAATGTACTTTTGCGATCGCATAGTACTATCCGATCGGGCCCAGGATTGGCCCTTCATGATCACGACTATGGTCCACGATCATGGGACTCATCCACGAGGCTCATTGTTACATTCCATACTTTCATGTTAAAATGTGTCGTAAGTAATCAATATGAAATGGAAAGGTTAAGGATCGTTACAAAGATAATGATGGGTTAAAACTAGTGTTATGGAAGTATCGTGGGGGTTGAAGTAAAATAAAATAAAGATGTTATAACTCGTACTTTTGGAATAAAACTAGAATTGCTTAATATGCTAAAATTTAAGGTGTTTTAATCGTATAATATTTGTATATTATGTTTTTAACTCAAACAAGTTTTAAAATAGCAGTCGGCAAAAGTTATCGCAAGTTACATTCATAAGTTAATTGAAATTTGGGTCCGATACCATAGAGTTTTTCTCCCGATATACTTGAAGTTACGAGGCAAACAACCCCCAAAATTTAAGGTATACGAGTCTAGTTTCCAACACATTAAGTTGTTTGTCGATACGACATCAGTGTAGAGAGATATTTGCATTTTGCAAGACTGTGCAACAGCCCTTTGGGATCCACTTAAGGCGGTGGAGATGTCAAGCTCTTATATCTTTCCACTTTGTCTTAAGTCTTTTTTTTGCCCAAAACAGTTCTCAAACACCCCAAATGCTCTAACATATCCCCAACCATCTAAGAGTAAAATCCAAAGAAAATAACCCAAATCAAACGCCAGGAATCCTATGGTGCTAGTGGGTTTCTTTTTCTTCTTATGGTTTCTTATTTTGAGTTGTTCCAGCTCATGTGTAGGGTTATTCTAAGTGTTATAAGGTAGTATTACACTCCTTGTTCATGTGATTTAGCTTTTAGAAGTCATAGTTAACTTGTACGGTTGAAAACCCGTGAAATAAAGGTCGGAAATCGTAGTTGTGATGTTGTTGGTTGCTGAACTGTTTTGAGGTGGATCTTGTGGTATGTTATGGCTGGAAATTTATGGAATAACCTGAGTATGTGGTCTTTGTTTGTTGACATTTATTTGAAAGAAGAAAGGGTTTAAAGGTATAGTTTTATTAGTCGTAACTCAAGCTTACCGCTCGTTGTATCATTATTTTGGTTGAAAAGATTATTGTATAGTTGTTGGTTGTTATTTGAGTTGTTGTTATCTTTGGAGACTTGAGAAAAGTAAGAAAAACAGGGGAGATACTGCCTGATTTGTTATAGGATAAGTTTATTGTTCAAAATATGATAGATGTATCACTTGTAGCGTGATAATAGTGTTGTTTTCATGGTTGTATATTAAGGTGCGGCGAGTTGAGATTATTGTGATTGTTTGGCAGATTATAGAAAGGTATGTTAAGGCTATCAATTTCCTTCTTTTGGAATGAATCCAATGAAAATGAAACGTAAACGAATGTCCCTCCAAAACAACTCTATTCATGTTAAGTTAAAAGTGCTAATGTTCTTCACTCTATGGAAATGTTCTTTAATTTTGGCTGTCCCTTGTGGGGAGTACTTCTCAAGTCATAAAAGATATATTTTATTGTATTGTGATCTTCTTTATGATAATGAAACATATGATGACCTATTAGTTGTAGAACGATAGTCGGAGGTGTAACAACCTTATGTCACTCCGGCGAGCTTAGAATGTTCCTTATGATCCTCATGCATGTGTGTGTGTGTGTGTCTCTCTCTCTCTCTCTCTATATATATATATATATATTATGTATCTCAGATGACAATCACATTATATACGCGACCACTGATCAGTTGGTTATGATGATTATGATTCCCACAGAGTCCTATGGCATTATATAAGCATTATGTATCTCAACGGCGTTATATACGCGTATATATTGTATTATTGCATATCATGGCCCTCAGTGGCAATCTAGAGTTTCGGGTTGACTCTTATTGTCTCTCACTTATATTCATGTCTCTTTTTATGCTTTATCTTCCTTACATACCAGTACATTCTTTCATACTGATGTCTTTTTTCTGGGGTGGTGTGTTTCATGCCCCAGGTCTATGTAGACAGGTTGACGGACCTTCTCAGTAGGATACTCAGCTCATCGGTGGTGTTAGTGAGCTCTATTTATTCCAAAGTTGCCATTTGAGTCGGTATGCCTGTATATGTGGCGGGGCCATGTCCCGACCTTATGTCATTCATAGAGCTCTTAGAGGCTTGTAGACATATGTTCTGTGTATAGATGTTTTGTATGGCCTTGTCGGCCCAAACTTTTTGTATGTTCAGGTTATAATTTTAGATGTGGTATGCTCGTTCCAATAAGGCACCAGGTGCCAGTCATACTCCCAAGGTTGGGGTGTGATAAACTTGGTATCAGAGCAGGTCGTGTCCTAGAAAGTCTACAATTTGTGTCTAATAGATTCTAATTTATGGGTGTGTTGTGCACCACATTTATAAACAATAGGCTATGGGGCATTTAGGATTTGGTTACCTTTCTTTCAGATCCCAGATCGTGCAACAAAGCTGAATAATAGGAACTTGATTCAACCTCGTACTTGTGACAAGTAAATGTGAGGTCCCTATCAGATTATGTTTGCACCAAATATGCAAGTATCATGCTAAAATTTCTCAATGTGAGCATTTGTCTCACCCGTACATAAAGAAGGTAATGAAATCATAGAAGGTAAAGTACGAGTTCTATAAGGCAAAGAAAATAAAGTGAAAAAGGTACGAGGTACTTGATTAGAGAAGATTATAAAGTAGTTGGTGTTCAGACAGGGTGACACAAGCATTATTATCCCCCTTTCAGCAGCGGTAGAATTAAAGTGAGTAGCATCTAATCCATCTTATGATTTGCAGATATCGACAGACGTAATCTTAGAAATGAGTGAGATTTTGAGATCTAGTAAGGGTTAGAGTAATCCTTAAAGTTGGGTAGATTGTTAGAACTGGATGGCAGTACTGAAAAGTATTATGAATGTCTTTAGTACCTCTTTAGGTGATATATATGTAATGTACCCAAGAATTGTATAGTCATATACAACTTCTTGAGTATTTCAAAGATTCGGGGGCTAGGTTTTTTAATCTAATTTGTATATAGGACAAGTATTCACCTCAGTAAGACTCATGCCCCAGTGAAGAAGAAATATTAAGCGACTAGATGATAGGTCCGATTGAAAAGAGAAAAGGCTAGAAGCAAAAAAATTTCTTGCTGGAGTTTATCAGAATAATATAAGAGTTGAAGATGTTAGTAAGATATTGGTAGAAAGATAAGTGAAATGCTATGAAAATATATGAGAAACGATTAAGAGTCGTAAGATAAAGTATGGTAGTGCGACAAAGTTCTTAGCCATATAGAACAAAAAGCGAGAGAAAGCAAGTGTTGAGTTTATAAAGAGGTATAGGTCATAAGACTAAGTCTCTATTACAAGAAATGAATTGACAATTTCAATAAAAGATATCTATAGGTTGATTTAACTCCCTGGATAAGGAAATACTGATATCTGGAAGTACCTTAAGCTAAACTGAAAGTGAGTAAAAAACTCAAAGGATTTTCGTAAAAGTTGGGACTGTGATTTTTGCAAAGCAAGCAATTAGGCAGTAAGAGAATGAACGACAGAAGAATAACATTTGAGGGTTATTAAGAATGACGCCGTTCTAAAACTAGAGTCATGAGTAAATGTTAAATTTATCAAAATCTAACATGTCGGTTATGAATACATGGCACTCGAGGCATGTAAGTGATTCAGTTGTCCCCATTAAGAGAGAATTATTCTAAGGCGAGTTATGAATTATTAAGAGTTAGAAGAATTGCGAAAGGTGTTAAGGTAATAATGTGACTTTATAGGAGTGAAACCCTCGAGCGCAATGTGCTATTTATTCTCCCAAAAGATGGAGATTGATGTATATAAGGAGGGGTGTAAGTGGGTCGGAGTTTGGTTGTAAACAGTTTGACCCGAAAATGGACTTGAAAGTGGAGTTCTGGGATTCTGTCGGTAGCGTGGTGTTTGGTGGCTATTTCGGGTAGTTTTAGGGAGAGTTGGGTTTAGGCATTTTATGGGTTATTGTAGACACGTTGAAGGTTGTTCTAGTGATCGGGCTTTGTTAGTTTAGTGTTGGAGGATGTTGGAAGTTTACTGAAATAGTGAGGTTCTCGGTTGGGGTGTGTAGTGGTTATTTGGTGTTGTCGGGATAACACGGCTGATTGTGGATGGTTTCGGTTGGTGGCTTTGAGTGTGGGTGTTTGGGAAGTCTTGTGGGATGTGGTGGTAGAAAAGAGATAGTGGTTTGAACAAGGAATGAACACGGTATGCTAGGTGCAAACCCGAGTACAAACCAAGTATAGGACGATCGATATAGCAAGGATAATAACACGAGGATTTTAATGCTCGAGTCGACACCAAGATGAGTTTGGCCAATTTGACAAGGACTAGACCAAGGTTGCTAAGTACAAGCTCGAGTAATAACCAAGTGAGGGAGGCCTGTAACCTTAAGATAGACCCTAGGCTTGGGTTTGGTTGGATCACACAAGTTCCAACGTCCACTCGCACCAAGGGGGTTCCTTAAGCTTAGGTTTGATTAGATCACACAAGTTCTAACCAAGATTTACACCGAAGGGACCTTAGCTTGGGTTTAACTAGGTCACACAAATCCTAGCTTCAACTTACACTAAGGGGTTGGTTCACACAAGAACCGAAGGCCTACACAAGGACCAACTAAGGTAGACAACACACAAGTTGAATACTTTAGCGTTTTGAGTAAAACTAAAGTTTTTCTATTCATCAACTCTGATTTTTACAACATCCTAAGGGTCCTATTTATAGTAGTACATAGACTATTCTAGAAGAATAACAAAAGGACACAAACTACTTGGCAATCTCGGCCAAGTGGGAACAAATGGGAAGTGGTTCGGGTTAACTTGGGGAACAAGGAGTAGACCAACTCTTCAAGTTCTCTATACCACTCTTTTATGTCTTCCATGTAAAGCAATGCATGAACTAGTTAGTTCATAAATCATTTCCTTGGATGAGGTGTGAAAGTTTCTTGTCCTTGAAGTACCTTAGCCGAAATGACCATGTGAATTGCTCGGCCAACTCCTCAACATCCGGATTGCCTTCTTGGTGACTTAAAGTGCATGAATGAGATAACCTTTTGGGTTTTCCAATCCATTCTTTTGTGTCTTGCATGCATGAACTTAGGCTCCTTATGAATCATCTTCTTGGAATATGTTTGGAAGCTTCCATTCTTTGCATATGTGCCTTGGTGAGTTGTTTTCGGCCAACTCTTCATCTCCCATAGGCCGATCTTGTCTCATATGTAGTCAAATACATGAACTGGTTAGTTCATGAATTCTCCTCTTGGAAGCCTCATCTTCTATATGATTCTTGGAAGATACTCTCGGCTTAGTCACCTCTTCATTACACGGTTTAGTCACCCTATTACATGACATATTAATTGTGTCCTAATGGGAGCTAGGAGTTATTTACACGTTACATCATGTCCTAAGGAGAACTACAAGCTAAGCTAGGAATTAAAGATAAGCTAAAAGAAACAAAATGGTCTTCGGCCAAGACCTATATACAATGCCGAAATAAACATGCTTCTCAGATCTTCACGTGACAATTCCAACTCCACTCCATTTTCCATGCCACATTAGGCATGTTAGTGTAAATTGACGGGCCATCGTTGGCACTCTTAGAAAAACACCTCCTGACTTACATTGAGAGTTTAGGTCCATGGGCTTTCTTACATTAGAGATAATACAATAAATATTGAAACATAATCGCGTATTCGATTTAGTAATAGAGTGGTAAGAGGGGTTAGGACGAAGAGTTTCAAAACAAATAAGATTTTATTTTTTCAAACTCTATGGATGTGTCACGACTCTAGAACAACATGTAAGTATAAACGCTAACAAGGGGACAATAGCAACCTCCTAGCTAGATGTGCCAATTGATGATAAGTGCAACTAGACATATGAAGCTCTGAAAAGGTAGTATAAGGTATAAATACAGACAGAAGTACATAGGCCAAAGAGGAGTTGTTTACACCTAATTTTCACCCTCCAATAATTTATTTAATTATTCAAAGTTTCTGAATAATGAACAGAGTAAAATATGCACTTTTCAAGACAAAAATAATTTTACAAAAATTATCCTGGTGGCATTTTGCATTTTTATTTTGCAAAATATCATCAAGTATATTATTGTATATCATTTACATATTTTATATATGTTTGAAATAAATTTATCAGTTTTATAACTCAAAATAATGAAGATAATTATTTGATTAGTTGTCCAAATTATTTGATAATTCATTGATAAATATATCACTCCATACAATTAGGAAGTTTGAATTAATTAAATAGAATGTCAAATAGCATCTCAAATGTATTCTCATTTGATTTTAATTTTAAAAATATTGTTTAAATTTTTATGGCTTTTATTTAAGAGTTATTTTAATTTTAACCTCAATTGATTTTTTAATTGGTCATTTTGGCACTATTTAAAGCGGAGGTGGCCATTTCTTAAATCAACAAATTATTCCAAATCCAAACCCTATTTAAATTTCCTCGATTTAGGGCCTATTTCCTATTTTAACTGACCGGGTCACTCATCCCACTTTACTCATTAAGGGCGAAATGCCCTCATTATTCTCATTTGGGGCGATTATCATCTATTGGTTTTCCCTAGCCGCCACACCATGCGCTCCTCTATCTTTCTCTCATACTGACATCACCATTACCAGTTTCGACAAAATCGCAGGCGAGGACGCCTTTTCTCAGTTCATGCGCATTCATTTATGGCAAAGATCTTAATGAGCTCTTGTCTCCTTCTCCCACCAGTACTCCACCGTAAGGTATACCCCTCCTCCCCCTCTTTTATTTTTCCTGCGACATCAGACAAATCCTTAATGGAATTTCTGCGCTCCTTCTGCGCATGGACGAATCGCGTCGTTGATCCTCTATATTTTTGAATTTTTGAAAATTTCGAATTTGAAATCCATTTCAAAAGTCCCACATCAGTTTGGGATCCAATTTCTAGGGTCTTTGGGATTTTATATAAATAACCCCGTCCTTCATTACTTGACAAGTCTCGGACAATGGAAAATTTCCTAAGTTTGAACAAAAGACTCATATTTTGAGCAAATTTAAGAACCCTAGAGTATTTTTCTAATGTTTTTATAGTCTAAACTTCTTTTTTTCTAATTTCTTGTGTGGTTTGAGTTTGTGGGTTTCGAGGAGAAGCTTCCCACTCCAGATCTCGATTCATCGTTGCACTCGAAAGAGGTGAGTTCGAATTCCTCTTTATTTTTCACTATGTGCAGTAGCTAAAATGCTTAGATTAATTTAATATAGTCTGTTGTGTGTATCGTGTGCTCAATATGTGTATTTAAACTGTTGTTTAGATGAAAATATAGTCTGATTGATTTTGATTAGGTTAAGTAATTTAAATTATTGAGGTTGTGTATATCTTACTCAATGTAATAAAAATGACATTAGTAACTTATTAAGGTTATGTGACTTTGATTTAGGTTGTATTCAAGCCTACTATTAAGCTTTTCTACTTAAATATGCATCTGATATCAATACTGATTAGATAAGAATCTTGTGTTTCTTGAGTTTAAACCTGTTTTCCTTCTAGAAGGATTGTGATAGGGTCAATTGAATGCCTTATGATAGTTTGGTTTGTTTAAGTGGTTTATTTAGGGTAAGTGTGTCATGTTGAGATTTAGATTAGTCATATATGATGTATGTACTTGTTTACGTATATTTCATAGCATAAATGATTAAATTTAGTAGTTTGGATTGCCTGGAAGGTCATGTCATGATCAAATCAGTCCTCAACATATGTTTGTGCTTAGTTTATGAGTTATTTAGGTTTCATGTCAAGTAGTGGAAAAGTTATAATGTTTGTGTGAATCTGATTGTAAACTCCTAAGACCTGCTTACATTTTTTGCGGTTTGAGAGTTGTGTTGAAGCAGGCTTGTCCCTGATAAGTTTTTGTGCCTATTTTGATATGTCCTGAACTTATCTTGTTGTGAAGTGATGGTTTATTAACTAAGGTCCCTTGTTGTAACCATGATTAGTTATGCCATGTCTAGTTTGAAGTATCATCATGCCTAGAATAGCCTAAGCTATGATTGTGTGTTGTCTTTAGTACTTGTGGCTTTGCATACTCAAGATATTGTCTTTAAATGACCATGAAAGTCTTTTCTATTTACTCTCTATTCCTATCTTATGTTGGTTGTTCATCCATCTTTGGTTCCCATGCTAGCATGCAGGCCTTCTTAGAAACTTTGTGGTTGGTTAGTGTAGTTGCTTATCAATAAAATATGCAAGCTTGATCAAACTTAGACAGTTTTGTGACTACAAGTGTCATCTTTAAATAGTCAATTCGGTGAATATATATCAATTTATTCATGTGCCAATCTTACCTGTTTAAGGGACATCATGCCTAAAGCATAGCATCAATGTTACCGTGAGTTGCTTAACTTAGCTTAGATTATTTTGTATCTCTTAAATAGTATTGTTGACCAGTCACATGATCACCCTTCTACTTGCATGTTAATTTAAATTCCTAATGTGATCTGTCTTGCCTGTCTAAATGTTAGAATGTCATAATGTCTGTATGTAAAAAAAATTTAGTCACTATGCATCTTATCCTACTCATTAAGTTATTGGGTAGTGTTTGTGTTTGCACTTATTTGAAACTAGCTCCTATCATGCTAAGCCATAAGCCCCCTGACTATTCACATTTAGTTTGGGATCCCTTTTTGTATGTGAGCATGTATATGATATGATTAGATGTAGAAACTACCTAAGAATGAATAGAAATGTTTGGATTAGGTTCTTTGCATAAATAAAATGTATATGCTCTTTGACAAGCTGCACATCTACAGGTCTAAACTGCCTATTAGGAGCATGTGTTCACTATGTCTTTGTTGTTGAAGTATGTCCATGTCTAGACTATCTGTTAAGAGTATACATGTTTTCTGGGTCCATAAGTTAGTTTTAATATGAGCATGTCTGTTTGCAAGTGATTGAGAATGTATGCTTGATAATATATTTAGCTTTGTTATGGTTTTACTGCCTTATTTCTTTCAAACACCTTGTTAAGATATGTAGTTTATCCTAAATGATGCCTCATCCTCTGGTCTTGTATAAAATATGGGTGGAGCTCTGAAGGTCTCTCCCCTTTTTCGGTCACCTCTTGATTGATAACGTGATCCTTGTATTAGTTAGAAAAGTCTGTTGCATACAACAATGTATAATTGTGACCTTTGGTAAATTACACCCCCCTTAAGTGTGTTTGGTTTAGCCTTATCTCTTCAATTATATGGAGTATTCTGACTAACTTGGTGTGAATGTGTGTTTTTGTATAACTGGAAATATAGTACCTTATTTTCCAATTTAAGACCTAAGTCTAAAGATATGTGCTCCTCAGTTTGAACTAGGGAGAGTCTACATTTGTTCAATGTATATGTGAGAATAAATTTGTAACGACCCGTCCGGTCATTTTTAGCTAAAGAATCTTACATGCTTGTTTGACCCTTCCCGTAGACTCTGTGTGGGGTTTATGATGCGCGCGAATGGGTGGCATAGATCCCAAGGTCCATTTATATGATTTTCGGATGAAAAACCCAAAACTAGAAACTTAGAGTTAGATAGTTTGACTCAAAGTTGACTTTTGGCTAAATTGGTTTGTTTCTGGGTTCTATCACTTCCGGTAGCTCCGGAGGATTATTTATGACTTATTCAGTCATTGATTCGATTCCCGAGGTAATCAGATGTATTTTGTAGCCTTATTTATGAAATTTGGATATTTGGTTCTCCCGGATGATTCTTTAGAAAAGTATGCCTTAGCTCGGTTAAATGGAAAATCCGAGGGTACAAGCGAGTTCGTAGCACTGTTTACCTTTGGCGAGCATGTCTGGTTTGTGTTTGGAGGGTCTTGGGAGTGTTTCGAGGGTTAGATAGGGGTTTTGGACTATTTTTCCATTGCTGGTGTCTGGCGTCTGCTTTGGTGGCACCAGAATCCACTCCGGCGTGTCCGTCTGGTGAGAGGTTGGCTCACCAAAGCTGTAGATTAGAAATTGTGAGTCCGCTGGGACGAGTCTGCTCCCGTGGAGTTGTGTTCGCTGTGGTGCTAAGGCGATGTGTCATGTGACACCGCCTCAGTGGGGTATTGTCCACCGTAGCAGGTCCGCTCTAGCGGAGTCGATTTCACCGGGGCAGAATCACTGTTCAGGTGTTCTATTTAATTCCCTAGGTCAAAATTCATTTTCCAAAATAGCATATCTAGAACCTAGAGCCGCCACAGAGCATTTCCAGAGGTCTAAGAGCAATTTCATCCTTAGGGTAAGTGATTCTTTCTTTGTGAGTTAAGTTTATGCTTCTAAGTTCTTTAATAATGGTGATATAGCATGATTCTAAGTTGGGGAAGATGAGTTATGCAGTCTTGTGAGAATAAGAGAGTTAAATCAATAATTAATGAAGGGTTTATGGATTAGTTTACTTGTATTATTGTGAATTAGTGATGAATATTGTCAGATGATCATGTTCTAAGGCTTAATTTGGTCATAGAAACCTATTCCAATTGTGGTGGGGGGGGGGGGTTATAAGGTTTCGAATTGAGACATTTTGTATATTATTCAATTGAGGGTTCAAATGTGTGTAGATTTACAATTAACTTAAGGATCTGACTACTTAGTATGTGTTCTTGGTTATTGGTTATTAAAGTTTGAGTCTTGGTAGCGTGGGACTGGGATTAGTATTTAAAGTCTTGCTTTATGTTGTGTAAGCTTTATATTAACGAATAAAATCTACGTGGATAGACTTTGATTATCATGAGGTGCAACGGAAGGGCAAGGCGATCACCGAGGCTTGACTTGTTAGCGCACCTGCTTGGCCCAGATGTAGGCTACAATTTAGTTTTTCGAGACTTTGATAGAAGTGCGTAATTAGTTATAAATAGTGAGGGTTATTGGGCGTGTTTGGGGGTCCCACTCAACCGGCTGTGATAAACGTTTGAGTGGGTACTAGTGTTGAACTGTGATGATGTGTGATTTGGGGAATCAACCTTGTGTTGGTTCCAACTGTTTCTTATATCGGCTTGTAATTATATGTCAACTTGTCGTGATGTTTTCCATTGTTTTCTTACTCATCACACATGACTTCAATATGATAACATGATTTTGACTTGGATTTGTATATGTGCTATTGATGTGAGAGGTATGGATATGTTGTGGGTCCAAAGAGGCTAGAAGGTAAGAACACTATAAGATTATGGCAATATTGAGATGAGAAAAAAGAGTGGTAAGGTTTGAAAAATGAGTCTTAGGCTCTAGTCAGATTTGTGTGTTGAATTTCGGCTGGCCATGAGCGGTATATAGACTTCGCAGGTCCTCTATGGGTGTACAGATCAAAATAAAACTTTGACGTAATGTATATCGGGTTAAGAAAGGTACATTGCGTATGCATTGTATTCATATCATACATACTTATTACATTTCATTGATAAACTATGATTGGCCTTATATTTGAAGTATTGTCGATAATTGACTGGATTCTGGAATTGGAAGGATTATATATGCTACTTGATACTTGAGTTATTGTTGAACTCTATGAACAACATGTAGGCTACATGACTTGTATTATTGAATTCTTAGTATAGGATTACTTAGTATCAACTTGATATTTATTTCTGATTATATATCTTTCGTCATTGTCACCCTATAATATCTATGGGGGTACGTTGTGTACTCATACTACACTTGTTGCATTCTTTTTAGATGCATGCTCAGTACTTTCCACCTCTGTGGGACCACGTAGCTGAGTTCGAGCAGTTAGCCTTAAATATTCAGGGTGAGGATGTTTCCTCCAACATACCTTTGGATGTTTCTTCCCTATTACAGTATTTTATTTGCACTTGAGAGACATGTTCAGACTATGTATTCAGTTTTGGCACTTGGTTGCCCATTTTAGACTTGTATCGTATTTAGTGCTCTTGTATTCATAGACTAGATCACTTGAGGGTTCTTTTGAATGTATCAGACTTATTATCTTCTTCCGCATTTATGAGACAACTTATGAATGACAAGGAGTGGTTTGCCTACTGCTGGGATTATGTAGGTGCCACCACAATTCTTGAAAAGGGGTCATGATAAAGTTGGTATTAGAGCCCTAAGTTAAAAGGTCTTAAATACAAGAGCAATGTCTAGTAGAGTCTTGCGGATCGGTGCGGAGACGTCCGTACTTTTCTTCGAAAGGCTATAGGACTTTTAGGAAAATTTCACTTACTTTATTCCTTTCATGCTAAGTTGAATCAAATTGGTATCTGACATTTGTTTCTATTCTCTCATAGATGGTGAGGACTCGTGCCGTTGCAGCGATGGAGGATGCACCGGTACCGGCTCTAGTGGTGCGCAGTCGCGGTAGAAGATATGCTCGAGGTCGAAGTAGAGCCAGAGCGGCAGCACCAGCTCGGGGCGGAGCATAGAGAGCCGGTGAGGCTCGTGCTAGATCTGTTTCTCTGAGTTGGTTATTAAGCCTCAGGATGATATGCTAGAGGAGGAGATGGGGCCAGCCCAAGATCAACCTAGATTTATTGCTACTCCAGTTCTACAAGACACATTGGTTAGGTTATTGAGTTTTCTTGACCATGGTAGAGTGCATGAGGGGCAAGATGTATAGACATGAGTCCCATAAGAGGGCGAGGCGACATAGATAATTTAGTGGTTTTACTTTCCGTGGTTATGGGCATCAAGGTAGTTATCAGCAGTCGTAACCTAGTAAACCAGTTCAGGCAGCTCTTCTGATTACTGATGGTTGGGGCCAGTCTTCGAGGGGTTCTCAGTCTAGATATTCAGACCATGGTAGTTCGGGTTCTACTATCTCCATTCAGAAGCCCTCAACGGCCAGGACTTCTTATGGTTGTGGAGAGGTTGGGCACTTTATGGGAGATTTCCCAAATAGTTTTTGGGTGCCTCTCGTGCACCTAGGACCCCATCACAAACATCTAGAGGTGGTAGTTAGATTAGCCGGATTGGATCTCAGTCGGGCCGTGGTGGCCATCAGTTTGGTTGTGGTGGATCCCAGTCGGAGAGAGATAAAGCTCGTTCAGGCTAAAGTGGCTAGCAGGGTAGTCAATATGTGGTAGGGCGCACGTATTGCTATGCATTCCCTAGTAGGGTTGAGGCTGAGGCATCAGACGCAGTCATCAAAGGTATCCTCTCAGTCGATCATCGGTCTGCTACTGTGTTATTTGATCTGAGGTCTATATTCTCTTATGTGTCTACCTATTTTTCTGCTAAATTAGAGATGTGGTGTCATATGCTTGATGTTCCTATTTGTATGTTTACATCAGTCAGTGATTCTGTGGTTGTAGATAGAGTTTATCGCATGTGTGTAGTTACTTTCATTGGTTCGGACACTTGGGTAGAGTAGATCTCGTCATCTTAGATATGGTGGATTTTGATGTTATATTGGGCATGGATAGGCTATCACCATATCATGCGATTCTGGACTGTTATTACAGGACGGTCACGCTAGTTATGCCTGGTCTTCCAAGGTTAGAGTGGAGTGGCGCTCCTATCCCTGCCCCCTAGGAAACTGATTTCGTTCATTCGGTCTAGGAAGTTAGTGGACCGGGGTTGTTTGACTCATCTTGCTCATATTCGAGATACTGGTGCGGAGACTCCTTCTCTTGAGTCAGTTCCGGTAGTTAGTAAGTTCATCGAGGTCTTTCCTTCAGACTTGTCGGGTATGCCTCCAGATAGAGATATCGACTTTTGCATTGATCTTGAGCCGGGTACTTGACCCATTTCTATTGCTCCATATCATATGACTCCAATTGAGTTGAGAGAGTTGAAGGAGTAGCTTCAGGATCTATTGAGTAAGGGATTCATTCGACTGAGTGAATCTTTATAGGGTGCTTTTATCTTATTCGTGAAGAAGAAGGATGGCACTATGCGTATGTGCATTGAATATAGACAGTTGAACAAGGTCACCATCAGAAACAAGTATCTGATTCCACGTATTGATGACCTGTTCGTTCAGCTTCAGGGTGCTTCTATGTTTTCGAAGATTGACTTGAGGTCTGTGTATCATCAGCTGAAGATTCAGGCCGAGGATGTTCCTACAATGGCTTGCTAGACTTGTTATGGGCATTATGAGTTCTTGGTGATATTATTCGGGCTTATTGATTCCCCCGCAGCATTCATGGGATATCTAAGACGTACTTGGACTCTTTTGTGATTGTGTTCATTGTTGACATCCTAATATATGCAAAGAGTCATGAGGACTATGAGTGTCATCTGAGAGTGGTTATTAGTTTGTAAAAGGAGAAGAATCTATATGCCAAGTTTTCAAAGTGTGAGTTCTGTAGCATTCTTGGGACACGTGGTGTCCAAGGATGGGATCACGGTTGACCCATAGAAGATAGAGACAGTCAATGATTGGCCTAGATTAACTTCTGTGCTATTGAATTCTTGGAAGCATGTGATATGTCATCACTATATTTGATTGTATCTCATTATATCATGATATATTGCCTTACATTGTCATTGCATTCAAACACTCATGGTTCTGTGATATTGATGTGAGAGTGGTATGGATATGTTGTGGGTCCAAAGAGGCCGGGAAGGTAATAACACTATGAGATTATAGCAATATTGAGATGAGGAAAATGATTAATAAAGCTCGTCAAATGAGTCTTGGGCTCTAGTCAGATTCGTGTGTTGAATTTTCACTGGCCAGGAGCGGTATATGGACTTTGAGGGTCTCCCATGGGTGTACGGATCATAATAAAACCTTGACGTATTGTATACCGGGTTGAAAAAGGTACCTTGCATATGCATTGCATTCATATCATACATATTTATGCCATTTTATTAGCAAACTGTGATTGGACTTGTATTTGAAGTGGTGGTTGAAAATTGATTGGATTCTGGAATTGAAAGGATTATACATGCTACTTGATACTTGAATTATTATTGAACTCTATGAACAACATGTGGGCTATGTGACTTACTTGGATTATTGAACTGTTAGTATAGGATTATTTGGTGTCAACTTGGTATTTATTACTGATTATGTATTTTCCATCGTTGTCGGCCCATGATGTATATGTGGGTACATTGTGTACTCATGCTACGCTTGCTGCATTCTTTTTGGATGCAAATTTAGTACCTTCCACCTCCGCAGGACCACATGGCTGAGTTCAAGCAGTTGATCTTCAGTATTCAAGGTTGAGGATGCTTCCTCCAGCATACCCTTGGATGTTTCTTCCCTATTACAGTCTTTTATTTGCACTTGAGAGACATGTTTAGACTATGTATTCAATTTTGGCACTTGCTTGCCCATTTCAGACTTGTATCGTATTTAGTGCTTTTGTATTCACAGACTAGATCACTTGGGGTTGTTTTGGATGTATCAGACTTATTATCTTCTTTCGCATTTATATTATGAGATATTTTATGTAGTATTTGTTATCTTCCGACTTTATTTGTGTTATATCATGTGAATGATAGGGAGTGGTTCGCCTACTGATGTGATTATGGAGGTGCCACCATGATTCATGAAAAGGGATCGTGACAAAATTGAGACTTTGCCTTTGCTATGTCTTGAGTGCATACAAGTATACCCTTTACAGACTTCTTGTTATAAATCAAGTGATCTTTGAAGCATATTAGGTAGGCCTTATGTGTGTATTTTATGCAGAATAAATGTATACTATCTTATGTTTGCTTAGTCCCCCTTATGGTCTGAACTTGCTTATAATTTGGCCTTGTCCTCCTATGAAAATCTGTGTGAATTATTGTATATTGTGATATATTTTAAGGTATATAAAGTACAGAATCCTAGATATACACCAGGTGTATATGAAGGTTGTATACTCTTATATACCTCCGAATATATCATGTATATTTGAAATATCTGGAGTATATCAGCTCTTATGTGTTGATTTAATACTTGAAAGTGGGCCTGGTATATTCCTGAATTTAAATCTTTGAGTGGGCATGTTCTCTTCTTCTCGTTTCTTTGTTTGAGGTAAAGCCTGCGCCTTCAATACTATGGCAGACTACGTTGGGCCTCTGTCTGGTTCTGAGCCTTTTTAATTCGTATAAATTGTAGATGGGTGTATGTAGGTGTGCAATTGTGTCTGATTTTATTTGAATATTTAGCTATTTGTATTAATTTACTTTGATGAGTTATTGGGTACCTTCTAACTCCCTTCTGTATTTTTCCCTCCCCTTTTCATGACTCATGGGTCAGATGGGCCTACATCCTTTTTCATCTTTCCGACTATTTGAGCTGATTCGGCTGAAGGCCCAATTCCACATCTCTTTCATCGAGTTCGGATATTGCTGAAGGTCCAGCCATGGGTAAAAATGGCCTAGACAATAGATGTGCCGTATTTTATGGAAATATAGTGGGCCGGTATACCCACCAGCCCGCTTTACTTTTGTTTTTATTTTATTTGTTAGTGTATTGTATTCATTTATTTGTAAAACATTAACATTATTGGAACCTTTGATAGAAACCAATTAAAATTACTTTGATGTCGTTTTTTATCTTTTAAAATAAATGGGATCACTTTTTGTAACTTTAATTCGGTTAATTAATAAAAAATGCTTTTATTTTTAATATTTCGGCTATTTTATTATAAAAGTGTTTCTATTAATCTCCTTAATTAAGTTGCAAATGTTTTGAAAACACAAAAAAAAAAAAAGACGTTTTAAAATTAAATTAAATTTACAAAAATAAAATTTTCTCTTAACTTGGTCTTCCCTTAAAACAAAAGATAAAGATGGGAAATGGTTCAAGTTTTAAAATAAAGTTTCTTGAAATAAGTGATGTTTCGAATAAGTTTTTAAATACTTCTTAAATATTTTGAATTTCCTAAGTAAAACTCTAATAATTAGAATTTGAGGAAAAGGGAATAAAAGAATGTTTGGTTGACCTGTTTTTATAAGTAAAAGGTTTATTTTGTGAAGTTGTAATCCCTGAAGTTAGACGTTTTTTTTAAGAAATAATTATTTTATTATCCTTTTGAGATAAAAAAGAAAAGAATTGTATTCCAAAAAAAGAAAGGATTTTTTATTAGGAGAATTTTATACTTATATTATTAAAGTGAAAAAGTGTTGTGTGAAATGCTCATTTTGGCGGAAACTGATTTTTTGAATGACAAAGTATATTTACAATAATTTTAAATATTTTAAAGCAAATAAAAGCAAATTTTATTATTTTAAAATCCGAGGTCAACCGCATTCTGCGGATTCTTAATACCGGAGTGTCTAACACCTTCCCCGGGGAATCACCTGAACTCTTACCTCGAACTCTGGTTAATTAGGATTTTTCTTTTAAAATTGAGAAACTCTTTTCTACTTGTTTTTTTTTTAGTTTTCCTTATAAATTAGGTGACGAATCTAAAAATAAAATATTCCAAGAGTCCACGAGTTATGAAGTACCCTTTATGACTCGTGTAAAGGTGAATCGTAACAGGAGTTACCCGGAACTAATTTATGAATGGTAAGTCGAGTTAAATTATGAGAATATTAACTTATGTAAGGCCTAGAAATGGCTAGTCAAGATGTCAGACGAACCGTTAAATGATACAGAACTATACATTGCAGAATGGTCCAAGCGCCTGTAGTTTCAATTTTGCAGGTGCATAAATACAACTCTCTGTAAGTCTTTAAGACAAAAACAGTGATGGATAAAGTTTAGTATAAAGCAGTTCAAAAATCAAAAGGATCATAGATCCTAGAATTTGATGAAGATATTTAAAGGTTGTATTCATAATTGACACTATCATAGTAAGGGTTGAAATGACAGTAATTAAGAGTGACTACGTGCGGTTCTAAAGTGCCTAAGATCCTACATGGATATATGATGCAATGGGCTTGCATCTTAATATGAACAAGAAAATTCTTTTTAAAGTGCAACGGATAAGAGATGTTAGCTAAGACGAGGAAGAAGAACTTGCTCCAAGTAAAGTTATTTAAGGTAGGGATTACAGAAACGTCGGTCTGTAATGTTGATTTCTATAGAGTTTTGTATGTATTTAATAAGGAAGTATGGAAATAACTCATCGCTGACTATGCCTATAGAATAAAGAATAAGAATAAGATTAATATTAGAGGTTATGTGTATACAAGAAATTTTAGGTTTGTGGGAACTAAGATAAGTTAATGCATTCATGATGCATATGTCATAATGAATAAGGAAAGGAGATCATTTATGCTTAGAGGCAGTTGAGGAAACCTGAAAAGAATTACCGACCCATGACCCAGAGTTGGCAGTAGTTGTGCACGCATTTAAGTATGACGTACATGTTGACATCTTTACAGACCATTAGAACCTCCGGTACACTTCAAGAAGAAGTAGTTGAATTCATGACAAGTTTCCCCTATTGATCATAAAAAGTCATGCTAATATAGATATACACAAGCCTTCTTAGGGGTGTAACAGTACATGGTGCTGGAATGTAAGTAAAGATGAGCCAAGATGATATAGTTGAGCATGATCATCCTCGAGAGTAAAATGATTCAGAAAGATAGACTATAATTGAAGAGTACCACATGAAAATGGTAGAAAAGCAAGAATATAGAGTTGCTAAAACATTACAATATGGAGACTCTATAATATCCAGGAAAGGCTAATGTTGTAGCCGACACCCTTAGTCGTAGATCCATGGGCAATTTAGTGTACTTAGGAGCCGAAAAGAAAGGGTTATCAAGAGAGCTCTATCAGCTACCGAGTTTTGGAGTTCGATTATTAGACTCCGATGATGGAGAAATTGTAATCCATAATATAGCAGAATTGTCTCATGTGACAAAGTTAAAGAGAGACACTATGAGGACCCTGAGTTAGTGAAATTGAAGGACTGAGTCCCGTAGCAAAAAAAGATAATATTAGAACTCAAAAGATAATATTAGAGCTCAAAAGAGATGGAGTTCTCAAATATGGAGGTCAGTTATGTGTCTCATATGTAGTTGATCTAT